>JAWNOW010000715.1:0-27746 GCA_035045625.1 Drosophila formosana | reverse complement strand
TGTATACCCTACCATTTTATGATCCTAGACACATGGATCTAGACCATTGAAGGGTCACTGCTCTAGCTAGCGACATTATCACAATGTACATTTACGTGCATGATGTCCTAGCCGGTGCTCATACAAATCAGCATGCGCTATCCGCTATAGAGGAACAAAGGACCACTTACTCTGTGCTGAGTTCCTCGAGATCGAAGAGGCTTGTATTGCAAAAACACTAGGTTTTCGAAGGTAAGCTACCACTGTAGAATTCTTCTTCGTCACCTCCGAGATGATGTCCAAGCGATCCTTCAAAAAAAGAGAAGTGCTATCCCAGATAACCAAGCTTTTCGACCGAGCGGGTTGACTTGCTCCTGTGGTCATATGGGCCAAGATTTTCATGCAGAAGATATGTATGCAAGAGCCGAAAATCAACACTCCAAATGGTGACATATCCTCGCTTTACACATGCCAGGTCCGACGGGACCAGGTACGTTCCTTATGGAAAGTCACTTTCGAGAAAATGGGAATGGAAGGTTCGATCTATGTTGATAGCGAATCAGCGATAAAAGCACTCTCATCGAACATCATAAAGAGTAAACTAATCCGAGACATTGCGATGGCACTGAACCGATCCCAACAAGACTGTCCAATCCTATCTATTCCTCCTGTTTTTCAGACACCACAATGGACCTTTTGGTCTCTGGGTGCTCGACTCCAACGAGCTGTCTGCAGTATCCACCCTAACCTACACGAGCTACGGGTCACTTTCATTTCGACTTTGCTCTCCTTGACGGCGGTTACCTAGAAAATAATGATTTTCAATCACCACACACTCAAAACAACAAACCCATACTCACAGTACTACGCTCAGTAAATTCTCCTGGTAAAGGCTGACTTGCTGCGAAGAGGCAGATCCGTGATAGTGACTTCAACGAAAAATCCGATTCTCTGCTGATGAAGTTCGAAGTTATGAACGGCTCTTGAAAAAGTGCTTTGAGGTTTCCAGGAAGAGATGATTTGCAACTACAACAAAAATTTTACTAAGTTAACTTATTAAAATTGTCGTTTGTTATTTACTTCGCATAAGAATGTCTTACCAGATTTGGATAGGAAACATAATTGGTCGTAATAAAAAAGTAATATGTAAATTATGATAATACAAAATATCTTATGTCTTAACTTAAAGTGTCAGTGTGGAGATTATAAAAAAAATCTCGGTTGCAGATGGTAAGCAAGTGAAAAAAATAACAAAAAGAATTCATTAAATTTTATTTGACAAAGAAAGTAAACTCTATTTTACATCACATAGTAATGCGACGCCTCGTAAGACCCAATGATCTGGTGGTTTGTTGGACTGCAACCACAATGCACAAATATAGTTTAAATCAGTCCGATTAATTTTTTTGTATACTGGACAGGTATATAATTTTGGATTTTTGGCAGCAGTAGAATAGATAGCATAAATATGCATTACGGGCATAAGCGTAAATAATACTTTGTTGGTCGATTCCACTACTCGAGATGTTCGTCTGTCCCATCCAGCGCCATCCACATATAATCCATGCACAAATACTCCTTCCTTAGGAGGTTTTTTACATTCTTCTGGACCTACTTTAAGAGCATCATTATGCATGGTGACTTGATCCAAGGCCCATCCCTGATGAGCTCGAGCTACTTCTTGACGCATTGCCGTCAAAAATCCTTGAGGATTGAAAAAACCAGACATCCAAAATACAACTGGCCTTGATCCAAAGCACCAGGTATAAAATTGTGAATGACGGTCAATCAATTCCGTAAACCAAAAGCCTAAGCTGGATGAAATCCAACTGCCTCGCTTAAATACTGTTGGAACTCGAGCATTGAAGATATTATCCAGAGCATCTCTTAAATTTTCGCTCATTATTATAGTTCCTTCAATCGCTAGTAATAAATCCTTAAAGGTAGAACGGACTAATGTGATAATCTGAAGGAAAAGTTTGTTTTTTATATTTTTCATTGTAAGAGTTATTCAAAAAGGTATACTTTTTGCATCCTATCGATCTCCTGCCGTAGGAAAATATTCATAGAACCTGCAGCACCTGGAGCGGTGAGTATTTGCTTCACATCAAATAAGTCAAAAGCTGGAGGTGTCTTTATGAGCATTTCTCGTACTTGGCGGGCAACACGATCTTCACGTGTTTCCAAAGTCCCGCTGGAAGATTCTGGAAACAAAGTAGCAAAAACAATTGTAAGTGGTAAAATAAACATTGAATTGAATACCCACCCTTCGGTTGAATTGCCATTATTTCTTCTAAAATATTTCGCATTGTGTTGGTTTGGTAGGTTATTTCCGCATTTGAGTTAAAACCATAAATTTGTGGTGGATCAACATTAAACATATTATCTATTGCCGCTAAATATGCTTCACGTTCTTTAAAGCTGTATACCATATATCCTTTGAAAAATCGAAAAGTCTCATCAAAAAGACCATTATGAAACCAAGCACGCGTAAATGTGTTGAGCAGGCGCTTGTCATAATCATCAGTTACACGCCCACCATATTGAACTTCGCCTAACATATAGCGAACTGTTACCCAACTAATACCTTTTCCAGGTTCTAGGTCATCCAAATGATTTTGCACAAATAAACAACTGGCGTACCAATCCGAAGAATTAAATTCATATGGAATATTCCATCCAAGAGGTCCAAATTTGCGGCGTTCTTGTACAACCGTGTGAAGAAAAGATATGGAGTACACCAACGATAAGTAAAAGGGAGATTGTGAATAATCCAAAAAATCTTGAGACAAATTAGTATATGTTCTCTTTAAACCTGCACGTATACCCGCTGGAGGCTCATTTGTATATTTTAAGGACATTTGAAGTAATGTTATTGGAAACATTGGGTGGGGCTCAGTTGTTATCCAAATCCGAAAACCAGAATTAATAGATTGTAAATTAAGGCGCTCAATTTCTAGAATTTGAAGCATTAGCTCATTCATGTAATCCAAACCTAAATGACAATTTTGCAAAAGAACCCATCCACCTTCTTCCATGCATGTTGAAATTAATTTACGTGCATGGATTTCTTGACCCTGGCCCATTGATATCGGGTGGCATTTTAATTCATTCTTTTTAGCTAATAACTCTATATTGGACGATGGATCTGATCCGAGCGAAAGAAAACATATCATTGGAACTAGTTCCCGACTTTCATATAATAGTTCTTCAAAATTAAGAACGACTGGTTCCGCAAATCGATCCCCTAATGAATGGGCTATATATTTCCGACTTTGGGCGATTGTTCGATCCATACACCATGAACGTATGAGTAACATCTTTCGAAAAGGATCAAGTGAATTATATCCATCTGGAATAATTTCATTTTCAGGAGAATCTTTTTTAAACCAAATAAACCAAAGGCGTTCATTTCCGATCACTTTAGTAAGTATATTAACAAAGGAAGATAAATTTACAAGTTGAACCAAATTTAGCCATGTTTCATCAGTAATCCAGCGAAACGGAACGGGGGGGCAATCGTTTAGATTAATTGCTGCGCCTCCTTTAATAAATGTTTGAAATTCTTCAAAAGTAATAAGCTCTAATTGTCGATCAATGCTTAATGCCATTAGAAGTACAAAAAGATATTTATCCTTTTCATATAGCCCTCGAGACTTATATCGATATATTTCCAAAGTTAAGTAATTAATTATTCTTTTAATACGTTTTTGGGTTATGTGTGTTTTGGCTGAATTGTGCATTGATGCATCAAAACGATCTAAGAATTGTACTAGCGAGGTTTGATACATGTTATTTACCATGGCCATACTACACACAAGAAAATATAAAACGCTACCCCGAGTGGCTACAACACGATATTCTTCACGGGCAGCATTTATTTTTCCTTCCGTTACCTTAGCCACTTCAATTTTTTCTTTTACATCAATTGCAGTATTTTTACTTGTATTTAATACTTCGATTACTGTTACATCATCAAGTAAACTACCATGAGTTGTTGATAGCTTATGTAAAAGATTTGCTTCAAGCTCCTTCATTTTTTTCAAATTTACAGTGACTGTTTCAACCAATTGAACACGTTCATCTTCCAACTCTTTTCGTTCGGTAAGTATGACACGACCCAATAACTGATCTTCTAATCCACGCATAGTGACGGTAAAGTCAATAATGGAGGTCCGAGCAAATATTTCTGGGGTATAAGCGGGATTGGGAAGTTTGGTTGTTAAATAACACCTAAAGTCAGGGTTCCAGTCAACTTCCTTATCTCCAATTTTAATTTTAAATTGAGTGCCGACCTTAAGCAAGTTGCGATCTAATAAATTATCCATGCAGGGATCTAATTCTTCAGCGACATCTTCTACAATAATTGGTATGCCAAAATTCACAGAATCTTCAAGGTGATTCCGAAAATACTTATTATTGAGGGTTGTAATAATCAATTGATTTTGCTTTTCCATATTTTTTATCCAAACTTTACCTTGAGATTGAGGATCAATAAGCAGTGGAAAACGCCTCGCTTTAGTGGCAATTATTCCATTCTGTATAGATAATTCATCAGTTGGAAGCCCTTGAATGTTCCATTCTCCAATTTGAGAGCGATCTGTAAGATTGTCTATGACGTTTACGTTGGCTGAAATTGGAATCATTTTTTCAATAATTTGTTTAGTCCAGATACCCAAAAAAAAACTTCGAAATTCTTGATTAAATGGACCGGTATATGACAAAAATGCAGTAAGCAAGATAACATCACCAACCAACCGCTCAGTTTCACTTTTAAATGAAGCAATTTGTTCTGTCCATCGAATTTTTTCCCCCACCAATCCACCAATAAGTGCAGTAGCTGCATCCATTTTATCTTGACATTTCTTTGCTTCCGATAAAACAGTTTGTTTCTTAAAAACTGCTTCTTCTAAAGTTCTCTGAACATCAGCCAATTCATTCTCTTTTTGTTGCAATAATTCTTCAGCTTCACGGAGGTCATCAGAAGCTCTTTGATATTTTGCTTCCTGGACTGCAAGATTTGCCTTTAATGGGAGAACCTCTTTGTTAACTTCAAAATATTTAGCCATTGCTATTGTCCAAGATAAAAGACCTGCAACATTTCCACAAGCCACCTTTGCAGCCTCAAATGTATATTGACTGAAAATAAATAAAGATTTGTTATAATATGCTAAGACAAAAAAAATGTAAGAAAGCAACAGTCAAGTGTAAGCGACTTTCATATACCCGCTACCGAACTTTATAAAAGAAAAGACTGAAAATGGCTCTATTCGATGGAGCTCGATTTCGAAATTCCATATTTCAAAAATAATTTCGCACTCTACAAAACTGGGTAGCGGGTATTTTAGAGTCCAGTGTGTTCGAGTATTTTACAGTTTTGTGGAGCATTATAATTTTCGAGATATTTAGAAAACTTGTTAAGTTTGCATAAAAGTAAATAAAAAACAAGTAAGAAAACTACAGTCAAGAGTGCTCGACCGTATGATACCCGCAACCCATTTAGAGAAAACAAAACACTTAACTGATATTTTACAAAAAATATACCAAAAAATATACTGAAACTTTTACCGCTCCCCATAGGGTAGAAGGGTATTATAACTTAGTGCAAACATAAAATGTATGTAACAGGCAGAAGGAGGCATCTCCGACCCCATAAAGTATATATAGTTTTGATCAGTGTCAACATCCGAGACGATATTGCCATGTCCGTCTGTCCGTCCGTATGAACACCTAGATCTCAAAGACTATAAAACATAGAGACACCAAATTCGGCGCATAGGTTCCAGCATTCCTTACGCAGATCAAGTTTATTTTAAAAGTTGGATGCCACGCCTCCTTCGCCCACAACATTAATTTAATTCCAGAACTATAACTCCAAAAGTTATTTGAGTAATGATTTGTAATATTGCCATCTGTGCTTAATACTCTTAATATACCCATCTGGGTATTTGGTATTTGGCAGTTGAACAATGTTCGGGGATATAAGCATTTTGACGGTGTAGGGCCCGTCAAACATTACAGCTATCTGGACCGCGTAGCCATCAGCGGCATTGGAAAGGTAAAGGTAAAGAAAAGGGCAAGTTATATCAGGATTCCCCTGAAGATCGTAAATAAAATAGGCTTTCGGGATCTGGATGAGTCTCTGAGGCTTCTGCGTCGTATAATCCCGCATGTCATAATCCCTTCCGAGGCGACCCCGAGCCCATACACACTGAACGGACGCAACCTCGCCCCCGAACTGCACAGTCTGGACAGCCCGCGATCCTGGACGTGCAACGCACGTGTAAACGGTGTGCTCAACCAGGGCATGTACAGGTGGCGTGTCAAAATCTACAAGTCCTGTTCTGTTGAGTCCGTGACCGGTGGACCGATCATGGCCAGGATCCACGTCGAGCGGACACCGGTGGAAGGAACTCTGGACACCGAAGCCACACGGAGTTTCATCAGCGAAGATCTGGCCAATCGACTCGCTACTACAAGAAACATTCAACAGAGGGGTGCCAAGATTCGCTTGACTAACGGTTCCGTCCGCGAGGTCACGAGGACATTGGTTGCACGCATTCGCTTGGCCTACCGAGAAGTACGAATGCCACTTCTGGACCTTCCCAATGTCCTGGAACCCGTGATCCTCGGAATAGATTTCCTGTGAGCTATGGGACAACTCAAGCACCGTTGTGCTCATCACAGCTCACCGCGACACACCATCAGGCGTCACGGTTGGAACCAATCCCGGTGAGTCATGCTCCGCCCACGCCAGCACCGAGGACAACCCATCCACTATCCCAATCCCCACACCGCGACTCACGAAACCTCTCGCTCGACCCTTGGAGCATGCGACAAACTCGGACATGTAATAAGTGAAGAAGGGATCCACACCTACCCAGGTAAGATAGCCGCCGTCCGTGATCCACCTCCTCCAATAAATCTTAAGGAATGAAAACAGTGCATTGGAATGCCCTCGGGGTATAGAAAGTTCGTGACCAACTTTGCCACCGTGGTGCAACCTATGTCTTACCACCTCAAGAAAGGCCGAAAGTGGGTGTGGGCCCTGGAACAACAGGTCGCGTTCGACAAGTTGAAGGTCCTCCTCACTACTGCACCCGCCCTAGCGTGCCCAGACGTCCACGCCAAATTTGTGCTACAGACGGATGCAAGCAACGTGGGAATCGGCGCTGTGTTCGACGGCCAAGAGCGCGCAATCTCCTACGTCAGTCTACGGCTGAACAAAGCGCTAGAATCACCACATGGCCGACTAGAACGTTGGGCGTTGGAGCTGCAATAAAAGCCGGCAGGACACATGCACACTCGAGCAGCCAAAGAGCCGTTCCCCACAGTGTGTGCCGGCTTCGTGGGACCACTTCCACGCTCTAAGCAGGGTAACCCCCGGTGACTCGTGTTCTTCGACCTTTTTTCAAAGTGAGTAGAATTGGTCCCCTTACGACGCTCAACGGCGGCAGGACTGCAACAGGCGTTCCGTAAGCGTATCCCCGCTCACTTCGGGGTTCCAAAGCTGTTCGTGTGTGACAATAGAGCACAATTTACTAGCACACCCTTCAAGGTGTTCCTGAAAACTGCCGGTATGGAGCTACAACACACTGCTCCATATGCCCCATACGAAAACCCTACGGAACGAGCTAGTAGGACGGTGAAGACAATGATCGCCCAACTCATCGACGGACAGCACAGCACAACAACAATCAACGGCAAGTCGCCAACATTACCGATCTGAAGGAGTTCCTAGATCGAGAAGAGGGGGTCGAAGGTAAAAGCCAGGAGGAATGTGAACCAGTTCAAAATTAACGTAGTCGATAAAGCTCCCGTTCATATTTCTTACATCATCTAACCCAGGTGTTTCTTCTCTACTATTCCACAGATCGAGATACAATGGAGACCACCGATCTCACCTCCGTTCCATCACCTCGCGACAACGCCGGTGATGATATCCCCACACCCCCTAGGCAGGAGGGCTTGAGACGAGTGGCGACCGTCGTCGGACAGGAAGAGCTGCCAAGCCACGAGGCGCCTGCCACGACTTATTTCCACCACGATGTTACTCATTACTCAGCAGTGGGACCCCAGGACACCGAGTGGTATCCTAACATTGACAAACGCCAGGAAGACTCACGCCATTCACCGACGGAGTCCGACTGGCAATATTCATTTGTGCCGGAGGCGCACGAGAGTAGGCACTATTCGCCGATGGGTCACGAGGAGCAGAGTCCCTTTTTACAGAACGAGGGAGAAGACGAGGAAGAGGACGAAGGTGACGACGAGGTGCCCATTGGACCAGCTCCAGGGGCGTGGTCGCCCCCGACCAAACGTCCGACGGCAGGACCCACGCCAGGGACATGGCATATACCATGCCACTTCTGACAGCGAGAAGGACGAACCCTTTTTTGTTGAAGGCGTGACGCAGGCGGTCTCCTACAAGCCAGCCATCCGGCCGGTTCACAAGAGCGCACAACGGGGTAAGCGACGTGGAATTACGTCGGCCCGGCAATATGCGCCACCGACGCATGGACCACCCCACCCCGGAGGGCCTAACCCGGAGTTCCTCTGGTCTGCGCATTGGTAAGGGTCGAAGACACAGACTAACCCCAGCCGCACGGGATGCTACCACCCCCGCCCCGAGATAGGCCGACGGCAGAGATTGGGCCATATTGGGAATCGGTATAGTCAGACGACGATATGGAGGGCCCACTCTTCCGACAACAATACTTGTCACCTCCAGCCGCACCCCAAGAGCCGGACCCAGCCGTGGATATAGGCGTGCCCCAGGCCGGGACTGCCGACGACGCAGGAGACGACACGGACGCCACAATAGAGTCGTGGTCAGATCTGTGAAACATCCTACCCCAGAAGTTCCCACCGGACGTCGGTGAAGAGGATTTGAGCCTGGTACAGGATGTCACTCGTGAGAACGAGCTGGTGGAGGCACTACCAAATTGGGTCGTGGAGCCGCCGGGACGGGGGGAGGTGTGATGGACCAGAAATAAGGCCACACAAGAAAGAAAAGCGTAAATATACCGCAATTTACCGCTACAATTAGGATTGCTCACGCGAGTTAACAGCCCACGTGAGTCAGTGTGACTACATACTTGCACAGATTCTGTGCACATTTTAACTTGTGTTCGTGTGACACACACAAGTAGACGTAGAGTCTTTTTACCGAAAGTCGAGTACCGTTCCAAAGTCGCGGTGGATTCAAATTGCCCAATATCATAATAGCTATACCAACTTTGAGTTGCAAGTTATGTGGTGGAACCTGGTAAGTCCAGTGAGTTCAAAAACTCAGTTGGATAATTTTCTACATCATCGAGATTTGTTATCAACGGATTTGTATGCCACCAAATCGCCAGAAATTTTTGCTTGAATGGTGGAATTCAGTGCGTGTACATCATTATTCTTTGCGGCAAAAATAGCTCGTTGACTCAACCAAGCATAATTCTGGTAATTCAAACTAATGTTTGGAGAGACTTTTTCAATAACTGCTAATTTATAGTCTACAAATTGGCAAAAGTCGTTGGTAAGAGTAATTAATCCAGATGTGGCATCAACTGGGACAGCATTCAATTCATCTGTAGGCGTTCCACTGTAAATTACTGGCATTGTCTGCCTGAAATCGCCTGCCAACAATATCATCAAGCCGCCAAAGGTGTTGTTATTTCGCCGAAGATCCTTCAGTGTAAAGTTAAGTGCTTCAAGTGATTTCTTATGTGCCATTGTGCACTCATCCCAAACAATTTCCCAATTGCACTTGATCGGGAAATATTGCATGTTGGAGTATTAATTGTATTTAAATTGAGTGGCAACTTAAGCGCAGAATGTGCAGTACGACCGCCATCTAGAAGAGTCACCGCAATTCCAGATAATGCTAACGCCAAAGCTATGGCACATCTTGATCGAATAGTGGCCAAAATCAATGAAATAACAAATGTTTTCCCTGTTCCTCCAGGTGCGTCCAGGAAGAATAGACCACCAGTATTGTTGTCCCTCGCTTGGATTAATATTTCGTATAGATGTTTTTGCTGCTCATTCAGCAACGGCACATTATTTCGAACGAATTCCTGCAATGTATCAACATTATATTGCAGCTCTTGGTTGAATGCATCGTGCATCGATCGATTTGCTCCATTAGCGACTACGCTAGATGCGTACTATTCCCGGGACCATCGGCACCGCTGTGCATGAGATACGAAGATGGCTTGATCCTAAAATTGAGTTTCTTGATGCTGTCATAGAATTCATGAAATTCAGTTTGCTTGGCACAACATTGGCGTATGATTCAGTTATTTTTTTAATGAACCAAAATAACCGAAAACGCGAACATTTTGATCTTGTTTATCAAAGTTGTTTGCCAATGGTTGTACCAGTAGAACCACTGCTGACCTGCGCACTTCGGGAGATGATTTGGTAAGTTTATCAACTTTTTAACCTCGAGACACAATGACTGCTGGACAATTTACCAATGAATTGATTCAATGAAACAGATCTGCAAGAAAGTAAGCTGCACACCATTGGGCAAAGTTTTCGTGATGCGGTTTGGCTGTTATCAAAGAATCCTAATGTGGTATCGAAAACGGCGAAGCGCGCATCGGTGCGCAATGAAGTAGTGCGATTTGTCTGGAATTTCATTGTCCGTTTGTGACATATGACCATTCACAGCATATTCATCTATAAATTCCATATATTTTTCTACGGTTGTCCCGAGACTTCACCACCGTGTGTATGTATGTTTTTGTTTTTACTCTCACTTTTATCGTTCCAAGCTATCGCATTCATACTTACAGGTAGTAGAAAGCAGCTTATAACTTCTACTACGACTTGCAAAATACCCTCCCCAATATTTATTGTATCAGCTTTCTGGTTGCTGGCACCTTAACAAATTCTTGCCTCCCAGCTTGGCACACCGACGAACGGTCTAAATATCTTGTAAGACGGAATCTTAGCGGAGAAACTTCTTTACGAGTGATGCTCAAGAAGGGACACCGGCGACGCATTGATTGTGTGGTATAGTTGTGGCTTAAAGGCTCTCAAATGCAAGTTAATAGCAGAAAGTGTAGCTGAAAACGGCACCAACAATTCGAGCAGAAAAAAAGTAATCCGAACAAAACGTGCTGCAAGTCAAGAACACATCTGCGATACCCTTATTTTGGCGTGCGCAAGCTATGGATTTCTTATCGTAGTCAAAGCAACGCTGCCACCGGTGTCCGTAGTGGCGCAATTGCTTTGACTCGCGAGACTTTTTTTATCTCTTTTTCCATGGATAAACCATGGTGGATATGAATCTTCCTTTAGATACTAATGGCCCGTTCCATCGGTATGTACGATTTAAAGACAACGTCAACGCATACGTACTAAACACACCCCACTAGCTTCATGCGACTTTCGCCGCGGGAGCACCAGTTTTTTTCCGTTTCCAACATGTATTTGATGAGATCCTCCTCGGATGTTGAAACAGTCAGCTGTATCTGAGACAGTGGTACAGGGCATGTTCCGGGTCCTCAAACGAGTTTGGGTAATTTGGGCAATCTAGGCTGTCTTTGTGCCGGTACTTAAAAAGTTATTTCCTGAATCCTCCATGTCCTGTAAAAAATTTCGTAATGTGAAAGTTAATCTTCCCTCCGCTTCGTCCGATCCAGTCCGCAACCCGGCGGATTAGGCGATACGTCCATCGCCCTTTGGTAGTTGCGCCGCAGCGAGTCTGCCACACTTGTAGTGATATCCGCCTCTTTTCTTGCCTGACCACCTCCACTTATTCTTCTCTGCCCATCTCCATGCGAGATGATTTCTCCACTGGAATCATGCCTGCAATAGCTGCTTCATTGAATACTGTTCTGAATCCAGGGAGGACTCGTCCGTTGCAGACTCTTGTTTTGAGCCACTGCTGGTGCTCATATCAGTTATGCATACTGCAGGATCGAAGCCACCACCCTTGCCAATAGCAATCGCCTTCCTGCCTTCCGTCCTCCAATGTTCGGCAACATTCTGGTTAGAGCTCCCGGTGTGCTGCCCACTTTTTGACTGGCATACTCCAAGTGGGCACGGAAGCTCAGGCGATAATCTATCAAAACTCCAAGATATTTTATAGTAACGTTCGACCCGATCATTTAGTCGCCGACAGACACATGCAGCTGCTCAACCTTCTTCCTGCTTGAGATAAGCATCGATTTCGTTATGTGGCTCGCAAGGGCGAGGTCAGCTGACTCTATCCATTCTGAAATGCGTCTTATGGCTTCATTTTCTGCTCCTTTCACTTGGTGTACCTCCTTTGCTACTACCAGAAGAGCAACGTTATCGGCGAACCCAATAAGCTTACATCCAAGGGAGGCTGAACTCGAAGGATTCCATCGTACATGATGTTCCAGAATAGGGGACCCAAAACAGAGCCTTGGGGGACCCCAGCTATCACTTCGTGACGCTTGCTTCCTTCTTCTGTGTCAAACTCAAGTAGTTAGATAATATCCTCAGCAGGTAGGCGCGTAATCCAATATGGGAGAGAGCTCTTCTTACGGTGGTGTAATGCGGGATGTTTGATGCACGTCAGTGCAGTTTGAGTTCAGATGATCTTCCTGACTACTTGGGATCTTGCTGGTAAAATTATGGAGTTATTACCAGAACTGTGTTATTGAAACATAAATTGGAAAATTTAAATCATTTCGTCTCATTATGAGCCAATCTTCATTATGTTTGAAATCTAACTGGCAATTGAATTTCTTGATGAAATCAATGCCTATTATTCCATCACATGGTATTGCGAAATGCAAAACTACTGTATGAAAATCGTGTGGAATTTTCTCTTAAAAGAGAAATATCTGCACCAGTGTCTATTAAAAAGATAAGATTTTTATTTGTAAAAATAACAATACCGTAATTGGGCTTCCAGTCATTTCAGTGCTGCATCAAATTCCATCAAATTCTGGAATTGTAGACGATACCTCTCTTACATATTCGCGATCTAAGGCCACTTGGTTTACAGCCATGTTTGGTTATGTTTCTTCAAGTGGCTCAATGTCGCTATCAGCTTCAATATCGGTGTCAATATTTACGGTTGGTCAAAAGTTGCCATTAACTTTAAATCTCTTGGGATATCTGTGCTTATATTATACCTTGTGCTAATATTCAAAAGTGATTTGATTATTTTTCAACATTGGTATTCCAGGTAATTTTCCTGTCATGTCCTACTAATATTACAAATATAATAGCAATTATATTTGCAAGTTGGTGTTGCTGACCTCGACTTTGTTTATGACATTAGCCGTCGAGTCAACAGTCTTAACGTCTACTATGCCCATATTGGCGTTGTTAAAAAAAAATCTGTATCCTCAGATTTGCTTATTTTATTTGTCTCTATGGACATTTATTCCTATCTCTATTGATATTTCATTGAATATGTTCACATATGTTCGTGCCTATCGTTTAGTTTAGCTTTACGGGCTAAACTTCTTGCCGGTCGACTCAATTGTCGGGCATTACAATATTATTTATACATATATTATATTAACACTATACTATAATGTTGTGCGCCGTTTGTAGCGTTGTTATGGTCCAACGTTGGCATAAGGGTCGGCCTGCCTCTCATGCATCTGCACTTCTTCGGTCACTTCGGGATCTGGGTTGCCTTTGGACGATGTGTCCATTAGTCTTGTTTGACGTATCTGAGTGACAGGGCTGTGATTTCACAGCGACTCGAGATCTTCCAGTTCGCTGTGTAGTTTGACAGCAGTGTTCCACGGTAAGAGATAAGCGTTTTTATATAGGAGACGCACCAGTTCAGATTTTCTCTATCTGATGCGCTCTTTCACGCCACTGCGTCTTAGCTTTTTAGCCTTCACCTTGTTCATTAGCCCTGTACTCACTCAGATTTTGTTTCCAGTAGTTGCAAGCTTGCTGTCGTTAAGGACTTTAGTGGAAAGTCAGTTTCCTAAAAGGACTGTGAAATGTACACAAGTTAACCCATACAACTTTGTCTATGGTTTCACAAAATGGTTGGCTTTTGAAGCAGTAGTTTCAAGAGGAATAGAACAGTTTATGAAGCATTTGGAGTTTTCCAATTGCAAGCTTGCTGTCGTTAAGGACTTTTGTGGTAAGTCAGTTTCCTAAAAAGGACTGTGAAACGTACACAAGTGAACCCACATATCTTTGTCTATGGTTTCACAATATGGTTGTCTTTTGAAGCAGTAGTAACTATGGTTTTAGTATATGCAAAAAGGCCCATGCAACAATGTCAATGACTACGATGATGATGGTGACGGTGAAGTTGAAGTGTATGTGTGTCATAATTCATGTCAGTTTTATTTTAAGGTTTGATGCCAGTACAGTAACTATGGCTTTTAGTCAAGTACATTCAAAGAACTAAGCGTCAATCAGATGATTGAGGGAACTTGAAAAGTAGAGTAAAATGAAATTGTTTTGTCTCAGGTGTCGGCTTGCGTGTTTTAGCTTGAATGCTGCATCACAACTTTTTTTTTTGCTAAACACTCTAACGCGACCTAACCTTACAGCCTATCTCGGTAAAATTGTATCTTACGTCCCTTTATGAGTAAGGAGTCGCCGATTTTATATTTGTGTATTTTGGTCGACCATAAAATACATGCTACCTAGATTTTGAGAACATGAAAATATTTTGAAAACTTGTTAAATATGTCAAGCAAAAATCAAACATTTTAAAAGTAAATTATAAGAAACTTCAACTTTTGCGGCATGCAGACGTGTATTACTGAGCTCCCGGAAACAAAATAATATACAAGTTTATAGCGTAGTGAGAGACGTATTAAAAAGTGTTCAACGCGAAAAGACGCTTAGTGCCATGAAGTCGTACAAAATATTTAAATACGAGTATTTTATTTACCAATTGATTAATTAATATTTACTTATATCCGATAAAATTCGGTAAGCTAAACCGCGCTTAAGAAGATGAGTCAAAGCGACATTCGGAAACAAATGCAGCGTGAGCCTGACGAGCGTCGGAAATAACGAGTACTTCACTTTTGTATCCGAACCAACCCAAAATTCTGCTGACGCAAAAACGCAGCGGTCAATTACCCCCAACCCAACGAAAGAACTCTTGTATTTAGCATGTTCTCCAGCATTACCATCTCAGATTGCAGAGCGCACTGCTAAACAAGCAAGTAATGAACTGAGAGACCTGCTCTTACCTACGGAGACTACCACAACAGTCTCTCTGACTAGTGCAACAATAACATCAACTGTAACGGTATCGGCTGCCAACTTGATCCTATCGTCATCAACAAATGCTCTTTTTGTGTCATCGATGACAACAACGAGTCACCGATCAAAGCAAACCAAGCTAAAACAAATTCTACGACAGCTGCGATGCCAATAAAACAAAAAGCAAAAAACGTATGTACTGACCCGCTTGTGCAGACTGGAATGGATCGTTACATTTAAACTCGAATGCAAAAATTATCCTTAGCAGTTCCAGCGCATCTTCAAGCGAAAAGCTCAACAATTCGGGGGAAAACGAGGTACCACCAATATACATACGGGAGAAAAGCTTCAATGCCCTTGTTAACAAAATTGTAGAGCTTATTGGAAACGACAACTTTCATATAATTGTACGAGGTAAAATGAAGTCTGAAGATAATTATAGTTTTATCGAAGCATTTAACCGACAATAAAATAAACTAATACACGTACCAACTGAAATGTAGCAAGGGCCTAAAAGTAGTTCTAAAAGGCAAAGAGTATGGTGTACCCGTACAATGTATGAATTGTAAAGAATATGGCCATACACGGTCATACTGCAAACTGCGCCCAGTGTGTGTAGCTTTTGAAGAGCTTCACGACTCCGCACACTGTCCATCGAACAAAGGCGATTCTACCACCAAAAGGTGCAATAACTGCGGTGGTAATCACACCGCTAATTACAGAGCTTGCCCAGTATATAAGGATTAAAAAAGTAGAATCCATCAGCGAGTGACTTTTCCCGCACTGCAAGTGCACGGGTTACACCATCTAAATCAAACACAGACGTATTCTTTTCGAACGCAGCTGGATCGTCGTTTGACATTGACTCCATAAGGAAAAATGTGACATTTGCCAGTGCTTTAAAATCAGGACTGGAGCTTCCTTCTTCAAATACATCGCACTTTAAACTACCTCTACCAGAGCCAAACACAAGAAAACATTATCAGCCTATGAAGCAGCCAGAAAACAACTTTGATGTCATGTTCTCGAACCTACCGCAAAGTTAATTGGACTACTATGCAAGATCTAATGCGTAATCAAAACCTATTAATACAAATGCTGGTATCAGAACAATCCAAATAATCAATGACTTCCCTATGCATATCCATGTGAAATGCCAATGGCGTCTCACAGCATAAACTTGAGTTATCTCAATTCTTGCTTGACAAACATATCGACGTAATGTTGCTCTCAGAAACACATCTTAAAAATAAATATAACTTTAACTTAAGAGGCTACTCTTTCTATGCAACTAACCGTGCGGATGGTAAAGCGCACGATGAGACTGATGTCTTGATTACAAACCGAATTAAGCACCACCGCTACAAGGATCTAGCAACTACCTATATTCAAGCAACATCAATGAGAACAAAAATGGAGAGTGGTAACCAACTTACTCTAGCCGCAGTATACTGCCCCTCTTTCACTGTAACAAAGACTGAGTTTATGCAGTTCTTTAACTCATTAAGCGAGAACTTCATTGCAGTAGGAGACTATAATGCCAAGCACACACACTGGGGATCTCGCCTCGTAACTCCTAAAGGTAAGCAGCTCTACAATGCAATTATAAAAACCAGCAACAAGCTTGACAACGTTTCCCCTGGCAGACCAACATATTGGCCAACAGACCCAAAAAAGCTGCCCGATTTAATTGACTTCGCAATCACTAAAAACATTCCAAGAAATCTGATTAGCGCCGAAAGTCTTTCGGATCTTTCATCTGATCACGCGACTGTTCTGATTAATCTACTCCGTCATCCAATAACTGTAGATCAACCGACTGGATTGGCTTCACATAAAACTAATTGGATCTCTTATAGAAAATATCTTAGCTTGCATATTGATATAAATCCTGTACTTAACCTTGAAGCTGACATCGACAACTTTGTCAACACAGTGGAGTCCACCTTTGTCACCGCTGCTCGCATTTCGAGTCCTCAAAGTGCACAAATACCTTACATGCAAAAGAAGACAAATCAACAAATCGAGCAGCTCGTAATCTAAAAGCCAAATGCTCGACGAATTTTAAAAGACGCCTCCCGCAAGCTCTCCAAAGCGTTAAAGCAGCAAGAATCAAATGCCCAATGCATTTTCTATGCTCCCTGACAGAAACTGTGGCGCCTATAAGAAACACAGAGAGCCCGCAGTGATGAATACAGAGCCAGAACATTTGCACAGCACCTTGAAAACGTGTTCCAGCCAAATCCTGCCACAAACGCATTTACATTACCGCCTGTAACAAATGACTTACTGCTTCAACGTGAGCCAATGGAATATCTAACAAACGAACCCGAAAAAATCACCAGGCTCTGACCAAATAACGCCAAAAATGATTATTGATCTCCCATACTGCGCACTTTGCACTATCACCCAGCTCTTCAATGCCATTACAAGGATTGGTCACTTCCCAGGGAAATGGAAAAAATCAATGATAATAATGATTCCGAAACCTGGCAAAGATCACACAATTCCCTCTTCGTACAGACCAATAAGCTTATTAACATGCTTATCCAAACTTTTGAAAAGTGAGTGCTGACTCGGATAAACTCAATTCTAAGAATCCATAATAAAATCCAATCACACCAATTTGGATTTCGTGAAAAACACGGAACTATCGATCAGGTCAACCGCATAACCTCTAAAATACGCAGAGCATTCGAAAATCGAGAATATTGCACTTCAGATGTAGTACAAGCATTCGATAGATTTTGGTTGGAAGGTCTAATACATAAGCTCTGAGCAACACTTCCTAATAATACACATAAACTATTAGAATCTTACCTATATGACAGGAAAATCGCAGTGAAATGCACTTCTGCTATGTCTGACGATTACACCTCTAGAGCTTGAGTCCCCCAAGGCAGCATACTGGGCCCATCGCTATACGTTCTATACACAGCACCCCAACAAATAGACGACTAATAATATCTACCTTTGCCGACGAAACAGCTATTCTCAGCTGCAGAAATGCGCTGAGATGTGCCCGAACTCTAAGCACTTTCAGCAGCGTGCTGGCAGATTTCTTTCATGGATGCGACATATAGACCAGGCAATGCGTATTTTAGCAGCATTGATGACTTTAGATGCTATCTTCATAGGAAGCTTGATTATGGTCCTTTGTGTACATCCAAATGCTGAACTTCGGCTTTTTATATCGGTTGCTACAAGTTCAACCTCCATTTGATCCTTAAAAGCTTTCACAAAATACTCTTTTGTGACCATCTCGTCCAGGTCGAGTAAGCTGCATTAGCGTTCGCGCCTCCACTTTTCCTTCAAGAACAGTGCTTATGCCTTCACGGAGCCGCTGCATGCTATCCCGTTCATCCGCATTGAGTTGCATCAGAAGCGCGCCTTTCGCTGTACAAACTCAACTTCTCGTCCGGGCTACGTGTCACCAGATTGAGAATTTCCGAGTAAGTCATCTTTTCTTTTGGTTCGTTAATTATCGCATAAGGGCGTTCTTTCGGCTTGCGTGGCTTTATCCTTCCAGTAACCTTCGTCTATTCCACTACCGGAGCACAATCTTTGCTCTTCTGGCTTCTCCTCCAGGTTTGTAGGAGATGGTTTCAAACCTTTCCTTCGCTTTGATGCGCTCTTGATTGGCTGCTCGTTTAGCCGTTTCTCACCAGTGTTTTGGCGCGACCACTACGTCTCTTGTATCTGCTGCACAGAGTTGTCGTTCTTCCGATTATTACAATTAAAAATATGAAGAGCCGACTTTTGTAGTCTTAGCACCTTATGCACCAAATCGTTCATATCTTTGTTTAGATATCTGGCATCTCTAATAGATTTTGATAACACTGTAATCTCGTTTATTACTGTTCTCAGCATAGATTCTAAGTCCTCGTTTTTGGCCATGGCTACTTCATAGTTAAAAGGATTAGCCGGGATTATAGCCGGAGCTGAGGTAGGCTCCGTTACCTGCATGTTTCCACTTGATATCATCAGATTTATGCCTGCGACGCCTTAAATTACAGAAGAGGAATACTACTTGACCGCAGCATCTTTCTGAGCTGGCCAAGCGCCTTTTGGGGTCTGCCATTGCTAAGGTGACCTTGGTAGTTTTGGTCTCCTCACGAATGCCAAACTGTCTTCTGGCGTTTGATCGTTCCGCGGGAAGCACCTCAAACACTGCACTTGGCAGGTCAGCCAGACGTCTGTTGGATATGCCACCACACACGGTTCGTACTGACACGTTTATAAGCGTTTAACAGCAAGTTCCTTCTTTTTTTCTAGGACCAAAAACGCGATTCCAGGATTTAAATTGGGAGCCACTTCATTTTAATTTTATTTTCACTTTTAATCTAAAGATCTAAATAAACGTACAGTAAGCAATTAAAAGAAAACTTATTTCTGGGACGGGGCATTTAAGCGGATGAACCCTAATCCCTCCTTTAAATCGCATAGCTCGCTGCAGTGGGGTTTTGACGACTGCGAAACACACGGGCGAAGGAAAGCTTTTACCTATCCCAACTATCGCCGAGTCGATCACGTTCCCCCATAAATCCCTCAAACATTTTGACGGTCCCTCTGACAAAACAATAAATTTCTTGGACAGTCGTTGGCTATCCCGGCGTTGTGACGGTTCATTAAAATGGGCCGTTTTGTTTATACAAAAAACATACAACATAATGGTCGAATCTCCCAAGGACTGAGAACATTCGAAACTCCAATGGCTAAGTACCTATTAGTAAAAATAATACTACATCTAATTCCAAAAGTGAAACTCTATGAATGGAATCTAACTTTGGATCATCAGCATTGTTACTATATTCGCTATTCCGTAACAGTAAACTGCGATCCTTAAGAACAATTAATTAATAGAATGATAATTAGGATACTTCATTTCGTTTTGTTGTTTTACTTTTTCTAGATTATTGCTTATTGTGGGCGAAGGGGGCATGGCATCCAACTTTTGAAACAAACTTGATCTGCGTAGGGAATGCAAGAACCTTTGTGCCAAATCTGGTGTCTCTATGTCTTATAGTCTCTGAGATCCAGGTGTTGATACGGACAGACAGACGGACATGGCTATATCGTCTCGGCTGTTGACGCTGATCAAGAATATATATACTTTATGGGGTCCGAGATGCCTCCTTCCGCCTGTTACATACATTTTCTGTTGGCACTAAGTTATAATACCCTTCTACCCTATGGGTATAAAAATCATGTGAACATTTCATGAGCTAGTTCGGTAAGCAAATAAAAGGTACGATTAGTAACTACTTCGACTTTATCAAGACTACTCCCACTAAACTATTGAGAGGTAATACAAGGGCATCATCGCTGTTGATCTCAGGGCCCGCTGAATAACTTGCAAATATTAAAGGAAGCTTCCATTATATATGCCTACATACTGTTGAACATAGCGTGTAGATGTATAAGCGTTACTTATCGTTGACCTTATATTAAAAGCATAATACAATATAAAGTGGAATTTTCTCATTAATTGCAACTTAATAAATTTCTCTGTCTGGCCACAACAATGCACTAGCCGCTAAGATTGAAGCGCCATGCGCTTGGTTTTTAGTGGTCGGTGCAAAAGTTAACATCGGGATTCCGAATTTCTACACGGGATGTCTGCTTCCCTATTAAGCCAGTTTAATGCTAGGTCAAGACTCGCAAGACTACCCAGTTTATCGAAGAAAGGCTTGCCCTGAAATTGAGTCCTCTTTCTAAGTAGTGCAGAGCAGTCGCAGAGAAGGTGCTGGACACTCTCGATTTCTTCTTCATCCCCGCAGCTGCGACAGAAGGATACACCGTTCTTTTAGGCCATACGGTCGATGTAACAGTGTCCCGCTAAGACTCATCAGTAACCTTATCTTGTTTTTTTGTGAAGTTTAAGAGCTCGGTTGTTTGCTTAGGGTTGTATCTTGGCCATAGCGCTTTTGACACTTCGGAGCCCGATAATGCTGACCAGTGTCTCTCAGCCGCCGTTCTCATGGAACAATTAAGTTCCGATAGCACGTGCTGAATAGGTCTCTTTATATCGTTCGTCGCGAAAGTTTCTGATGACGCTGACCCCAGCTGAGCACACTCATCAGCCGCCTCGTTACCTGATACTCCCATGTGCCCAGGTACCCAGACAAGTCTGATGGAGTGTGGTTGGCATAGGTTCAGTGACATCTTTATGGTGTTCGATACGAGTGCTGATTGGCTGTCAACGTAGATGGACACGTCCCTCGGGCTCCCGCCCAGTGTCCGTATCAACTTGGTCGCTTGCCAAACAGCGTAAATCTCCGCTTGAAACACACTACACCAGTCAGGAAGACAAAAGGAAGGCTTGGTTGTAAGGTCTTCGGAGAAGACCACCGATCCAGTGCCTTCTATCGTCTTTGATCCGTCTGTATAGATTGACAACTCATTCTACCTCAAATCTGCAATCTGCCTTGCGGAGTGCCCCTTGTTGCCCTTCTACTGATGAACAAAGCGCAAAGTTGTGCATTAATCACTCTTTGGCGAAGCCTGTTGCAAGTGATTGTCCGGTGCGAGCCTATGTCGACAAATGCTGCCGTTATGAACTGGATCCTGACATTATTAAATTCCTTCCGTTGCAATGTTCTTTCAATTGTGCTAACCACCTCGTGCCGAGCCGTCTCAATTGATCTACCTTTGAGGTGGCCGTGTTGGGACTTGCAAAATGTGTGAGGAGGAAGTCTCTCTAGTTATACCCGGTACCCATAGAGTAGAAGGGAATTATAACTTAGTGCCAACAGAAAATGTATGTAACAGGCAGAGGGAGGCATCTTCGACCCCATAAAGTATATAGTGACATAAGTATGTTACATGCTATGCATCCCTACTTTGTCAACTCCACAAATAAACGTAAATAACAACTTGATCATATTTCAATAGCCAAGAAGCATGAGCATAACTGCTAAAATTGCTGACATGCATTTATGTAACAAAACCCAGGTCTGTTCAAGAAAAAATTCATTCATTGTATTTAGTCTTAAGCTGATTTTTTAATAAAGTGCACGAACATTAAAATTCGCTCTTGTGTTTTTTTTTATTCGAGCTTAATTATCTTCAGCGTTGACCTTAGGCCCTCTAGACCGGTCATTTATTCGGCTCAATCAATAACTTAAAGTATAAATACGTAAGTGGCGCAGCCGGTAGGATAACAGAAATCTTGATAGCTAGACTATTAAATTCCCGCAACTTCTGTTATCCGCTAAAGAATCGCGAAACCAACAACTCGCGCGATCTCAAATTCAATCCGCCAAGTTACCCCACAAAAAAAACAGTGGCGGGATTATACCCAAGTGAAACAAAATAAAACCTCTTTATAATTCGCTGGAAATATAAATCCAAAAGGTTTTCCTTTTGAAACGAAAGTGCTAGAAGTTTTAAAAAAAACATATTGAATAATCTAACTAAACGACAAGAAAAAAAAAAGAAATAAATAAAATAAAGTAATACTAATAATAATAATAAAATATGAACATACGTTGAAAAACAAATAGACCTAAGTGAATCCGAAAAAAAAAAAAAAAAAAAAAAAATCAATTATAATTATAACCAAGAGTTCAACATACAGTGCCAAGAGTACACGTGTTTTACATGAACAAATTCATTAAAAACCAAAACCAGATCACAAACCAACGAAACTAAAACTTCCAAAGACTCAACTCAGATCTACGTAACCACTAACCAAAGAACACATAGATGTGTTAAATTGCCAAACAAGTGATTTCACTTGAAACAGCATTATTAGCACCCCAAGCGAATACAACAACCGCTGAGTGCACGGCTGATTTCGAATTGCGAACATCAGATGCAGTGCACAGCGAACAGCATCGAATTTACTTCGATTCAATGTATGCGTGCGTGTATGTACACGTTGGAGTTTATGAGTATGCGTATGCGTGTGAAGTTTTGCAACTGCGCGACAAGCGGCTGGCGCAAGCCGTTTTTGTTCTTCCGAGACGAAAGTCTTGAGAACGAAGATGACTTTTGTTGCTCGTGTCACACAAATTTGCAACTTAGCGAACATTTTACATGTGTTCTTTGTACAACCTTCCTTTTGAGAACTATTTTGACCTACAGTGGCTGCCAAAATAATCTTTTATTTCAAACATCTACTTTAAAGTACTGTAATCGAACTATCTGCTTTTATTTTTAGATCACATATTATTCAAAAGGTGTGCATGCATTTTACATATAAAGTTCGTTATACCAACAGTTCAAGTGAAATACCAGAATTTTCGATTGCACCAGAGATTGCCTTAAAACTTTTAATGGCAGCTAACTTTCCAGATTGCTAAGATATTGGTTTATTATTTGATAATGTTAAAATAATTATACAAAATGAAGTAAATAAAATGTAATTGTCCGGTGCTTCAATGTCTTTTATTCTTATGCACAAAAATACAAATATTTTAAGCTCTCGCATCTTTAAAATCTTTTAGTTTATTCCTATCGTATTTCCTCTACAAATGTCATAATCTGTCTGTGATCAGATACATTGATCAAGCAGTGATTATATATACAAACACCTGTCGTTTTTTAATTTTCCAATAAATATAGATAAGCTTGACCCGCAAGGTGACCCAGGTAATTGAAGCCAGCAATAGGAATTGGACAGCCGGATAGCCGGTATTCCAGTCATAGTCCGAAATTAGAATTATTATGTTTATGTTTATGTTTATGTATATATTGTCTTTATATTTATAATTGTTTTTATTTCCGTTGTTGATATAGTTGATATTTTGTTTATCAATAAAGGTAAACAAATTGTTGAGACGACGATAGCAAATATGTAAATGTGTCATCTTAAATTATGGTAGTCAGTGTAAAATAATAAAATCAAACACGTGTATCAAGTGATAATTCTCGTCTCTGAACTCTAATGATTGTTTGTTAGTACGCTTTGTTCCATCTATTCGCCAGATGGTCAGGATAGTTCGATGCGAATATGAGAGAGAAATGTTGCGTGAGGTTAGATGTTTGAGAGAGAGATACGCACTACGATTGTTGTGCGTGTATGCTTGAGCCACTGCGAGAGACAGAGATGCAAGTATGTTCGTTGCATCATTTTCTGGAGAGCATTTTTCGGTATGCTAGAATGTTGAAAAGGAGTCTCAAGTTGGCAGTGGCGTGACCAAGTCTATTCGCCGTATACAATCAGTAATTAAATATGAACAAGTAAGAAAGCTACAGTCGAGAGTTTTCGACCGTAGGATACCCGCAACCCATTTCGAGAGAAAACGAAAAGCTTGAATGATATTTTAACAAAAAATATACCACCGAATATACTAAAATTTGTTTTTTTGTATATAGATATTTTTTTTAAATCCATTAAATACCGACATGGTCACTCTGTCAACTAAACAAAGCGCGAGCAGCTGCAACTGAATTTTGCATATAAAATTGATTCTTTAATAACTTCCATGTTTTTCATTCGATCTCAACCAAATTGACAGGAGTCATTCAGACTATCATTGTTATATAACCATTGTTATACCAAAATTCAATGCTCTAGGTCTATTATTACGGCTTTTACAGTTTTTGGGCGCGGAAAGGGGCGTGGCAAAAATCTAAAACAAACTTGATCTGCGTAAGACCTACACGAATACTGTCACCAAATTTGATATCTCTAGGTCACACACTTAAACGTCCATATGCACTGGGCACAAAAATTTTGATAAATAATTTAACGAATAACTTTTGTTCTACTTATCCGATTTGTACCAAAATTACAGGGTATATTAAGAGTGTCAAGCGCAGATGGGTTACCAAATTACACATCATTACACAAAGAACTTTTGGAGTTCCACGCGATTTACAGAAAAAAAACTTGACTTTTTCTAGACTAATGCTTATTGTGGGCGAAGGGGGCGTGGCATCCAACTTTTGAAATAAACTTGATCTGCGTAGGGTATGAAGGAAACTTTTTGCCAAATTTGGTGTCTCTATGTCTTATAGTCTCTGAGATCCAGGTGTTGATACGGAAAGACAGACGGACAGACGGACATGGCTATATCGTCTCGGCTGTTGACGCTGATCAAGAATATATATACTTTATGGGGTCGAAAATGCCTCCTTCTGCCTGTTACATACATTTTCTGTTGGCACTAAGTCATAATACCCTTCTACCTATGGGTAGCGGGTATAAAAATCTAAACATTAACCCGACATCAGAAGTGGGATCAGTCAACTTCTGCATTTTCTGAAGATCAGTGGCGTTTTATTATGGAACTGCAAAATCGCAATTTCGTCGAAATGTGTAAAGCTATGCAAGCGTCTGTGCGTCCACAAAATCAAGTGGTTTTGCCAAAATTTAACCCAAATGTAACTGGAGCTGATGCGACTTAATGGTGTGCAACGGCAAGCATTATTATGGACGAACAGCAGATTGATGGCAGCGTACTTATCATGATGTTGAGATCTGCAGATCTGCTATCCCGGCATTAATTGGGAGCAGTTTAAAGAACTATTTATACAGCGTTTTGAGATTAAGGAAACGCCGGCAGCTATGTTCCTGAATCTGCTTAACAGCCGTCCAGCCCACAATGAGTGTCCTGCAGTGTACGCAAGCCGTATGGTGACGTCATTGACTACAAAATGGCGCAATATGAACGTCGAGGAAATAGCTGTATCCCCGGTACTTGCGCATATGGCCAATTTTGACAACCGATTGAAATGTGTGTTGTTCTTGTCAAATGTACAAACTAGAAGTCAACTCCAGATGGAACTGAAAGCATTTATATTTGACAAAAAGGGGAGTGCTGGAAGTACTGATGGTAATAGCGGCGACTACAAGCGAGCCAAAATTGTGTGCCACTTACGCGAGAAAACAGGACATAAAATGGCGGAGTTTCCATTAAAACGGTCTGGATCTGAGAATAAACGGCATCGCGATTTGCAGAATGTGACCTGTTACCGGTGTGGACAATTTGGGCATCTTGCGAATCGGTGCTCGAACAATGCAGCTAAATCTGGAGCAGTTACTGAGAAGAAATGTAATCAATGTTTTGTGACCGAGTCAAAAGGAGTTTTGACACACCAGGGTGAGATCTTTCCTATTTCTTTTGACTCTGGAGCAGAGTGCTCGCTTATTCGAAGTAGTGTTGCCGATAAATTTGATGGCAAACTTATTAATAATATTGTTTTGCCGAAATACTTTTTCACGTCATAGCAGATAAGCATCTCACAAATGAAATTGTAATTGGTAGGGAAATCCTTAGTCAAGGATATGAAATCATCTTGACACCTGATAAATTTGAATTTGTTAAGTCTAAATTTGTAAACGTCTGTAAAGTATCTGAGCCATCTGCCTTGTTACTTAAGGTTGATACTGAAATGATTGGTAATGACAAGGAAAACTTAATTAAATTACTTAAAGACTATTCATCTGCATTTATTGACGGAGTCCCTTGCACAAAGGTTAATACGGGTGAAATGACTATTAGATTAATTGATCCAAACAAAACTGTGCAGCGGTGTCCATATCGTTTGAGTCCAAATGAAAAAGAAATTGTACGTGAAAAGATAACGGAATTGTTAAACTGCAACATTGTTTTTCTCCCTATGCTAGTCCTATACTCTTGGTTAAAAAGAAGAACGGATCCGATCGACTTTGCGTTGACTATCGTGAACAGAACAGCAATACTGTTTCTGATATCCCTTACCACTTATCAATGATCAGATTGCTAGACTTGCGGGGGCAAAATATTTTATTTGTCAGGATATATCTAGTGGATACCATCAGATACCCATTCATCCCGATTCTGTTGAATATACCGCGTTTGTTACACCTGATGGGCAATATGAGTATCTGACAATGCCATTTGGCCTCAAGAACGCCCAGTCTGTTTTCCAGCGAGCCATTATAAACGCATTGGGAAATCTTGCATATTCTATATGGACGATATAAATGTGGTGTCATCTACCACAGAATTAGGCATGTATTGACTGCAGCGGGATTTTCTTTTAACATAGCGAAATGTGGATTCTTAAAAACTACTGTACAATACTTGGGGTATGAGGTACGAGCTGGAGAGTTAAGGCCTAATCCGCGAAAAATTCTTACGTTAAACTCCTTGCCACCACCGCTAACAGTTCGTAGCGTAAGACAGTTTATAGGATTGGGGTCTTATTTTTGAAAATTCGTGCCTCGGTTCTCAGAGATTATGAAACCAATATATTCCTTAACTTCGAGTAAAAGTGTGTTTAATTGAAATAACGAGTTGGAAGATATTAGAAAAAATATTATCGCTATTCTTATAAACGAGCCTGTACTTCTTATTTTTGATCCACAACATCCAATAGAGTTACACACAGATGCAAGCTCTTACGGTTATGGTGCAATGTTAATGCATCGAATCAATGGTAGCAAAACTACTTCTCCTGCAGAGGCTAGATACCATTCATACGAATTAGAAACCTTGGCAGTGGTAGAATCCGTTCAACAGTTCCGTTATTTTTTGGTTGGTCGTACGTTTGTAGTGTATACTGATTGTAATTCTCTTAAATCATCGCGGATAAAGATTGATCTAACACAAAAAATGCATCGTTGGTGGGCGTATTTGCAGTCATTTGATTTCAAAATCGAA
>JAWNOW010000071.1:0-25089 GCA_035045625.1 Drosophila formosana | reverse complement strand
TGGCTATCCATTATTAAAGCCGCTTGTGAATATGGTTATGAGTTGTTGCATTTCCTCGGCTGTGACATTTCGTGACCACTCTTCTATGACGCTCAGCAACTACTCAATTATTTCCTTACAATATTGCATCATCCAAGCATTGTCTGAAACGCAACTGATCGAATTAGCCGCGATTGCTCTCTTTCTCTCTTCCTAACACGTTGTCACGCCGAGGCTACGCAAAACAGAGAGCTCTGCTGAACTTGCTCTTACAATAAACAGAAGACGGAGATAAAAAGGATGAGACAAAAATGGTATTCACATTTTATTTAACAGAGATGCCAATATTTCATTTAAGATGACAGTATTTAATAGAGACGACAAAATTGGTACATGTTGCTTTCTTTTTAACAAAATTAATAGCGATTCGACACGGCCTTCCTGACCATCACACGTCCTCGTGTGTAACAAAAGATTCAAAATAAAGTAACTCAGTCTCTCAAAAGTATTAGTTAAACGTAACTTTTCATAGTCCACATTACAATTATTATTATTAATATGCGGACCAACCTAACTGACAGAAGTGAGAAGGAAACCCATATTACGAAGACTGAATGCGGATTCCAAAGATATATTATCTTTGTACCAGGACAGCCCATCGGCTTACCGCAATGCCGATCACCAAACATCACATAAGTCAACACATTAACTCGTGTACCTATTAGCACTGGCAATTTGATATGTGGCTCACCTAAGGGTTTGGCGTCCCAACTAACGCATTGAAAGCCATCAACGCAGATTATTCGCCTGAGTCCTCAAATGGATTCGTGTCGTCTATTTGCACGTCTTCTAACTCTTTGGAATCCACCAATGAATCTCTGACGTATCTTTCAACGTCTTCGCTCTCATTGGAATCCACCAATGAATTTTTAACGTCTCTTTCGACGTTTTCAGACACATCACACATATCCAATTCCTTAGGAATTTCTTCTGTCGGCATGCTCCTTAAAGCTTCATGCGCATACTTATATGTCCGCTTATTCACCAAAGACTTTAGAGCATACCGATCTCCTTCCAGCACCTCTGTCACCAGGAATGGTCTAACTTTATTTGGTGTCTCAATTCATTTCTGAGTAGAACATAATCGCCACCTTTAAAATTTTTAAATTTAGCTTTGTTCTTATCAAATCTAGCTTTATCGTACAATGCATTTTTCTTCATATTTTCTTTTGCCATATTTCTTACAAAATTTACATCAACTTTATTATTATCTTCACATATTGGTAACATATTAAAAGGTCTGGCTTCTTTTCCAATTAGTAATTCAAGAGGACTTGCTTTTGTTACTCGATTTGTTGTACAATTTATAGACAATTGTATGTCTCCTAAGGCATCTTGCCAAGAACGCTGGCTACTTTCAATGGGAGTTAACATACGTTTTAGCACACTCATAATGCGCTCCACTTGTCCATTTGCTCGGCTAGCTCCTGTTGCAACTAGATGTAATTGGATTTTTTGCATGGAACAGAAATCACTAACACATGAGCCTGTTAAGCATCTACCCTGATCTGCGATGATTCGTGTTGGTACTATACAGCTTTCACTATTAATATTTACCGTGAGGTGCAAATAAACAAATTTCGTAAGTGCGTCTGTTTGTACGATAATATACTCCTTCTGATCCTTCTTGCCACTTAATTTGCCCGTAATATCCATATGGATCGTGTGCCATGGAATCTCTACCTTGGGTATTGGGTGGATTGTCTAAATTGTCTAAAAATTTACGGACGTACTTGGCCATATGCTCAAACCAATAAAATTCGTACATTTTGTCTAACGTTTTTTCCCATCCTAAGTGTACGATTGCTTCATGCACATGGTTTACTACCGACCATCTGAAAGCTCTAGGGACAACTGGGAGACATCTAGTTTTGCCGGTTCGCTGAATTTTACGGAAAAGAGTTTTTGAGCGCAATTCATAACTTCTTGCTAAATTCTCCTCGAGTTCATTGTTTTGAATTTTAGATGCAATAGTTGAAATCTCTGAATCTTTTTGTTGCTCAGCAAGAAGCCAGTTATCTGTAATTTCAGCTAATAGGATATGCTTCTTTTCTATACCTGTATGAGAAATTGTCTTAGCCGGCTTACATATGGGATTACGCGAAAAAAAATCAACATGAGTCATTTTAGCACCTGGCCTATACTGAATGTCGAAGTCGAATGACTGCATATATGCCCACCAACGGTGCACTCTTGGTGTTAGTTCAACTTTATTGCGAGTGGCTTTTAGCGAATTGCAGTCAGTCAATACGACGAAACGTCGGCCATGTAAATAGTGCCGAAAATGTTTCAGGGAATTGTACACAGCTAAAGTTTCAAGCTCATATGAATGATATCGTGACTCCGTAGGAGATGTTTGTTTGCTATAATACTCGATAACGCGAGGTTTATTATCTATTTTATGGAGTAGAATAGCGCCATAGCCATCCATACTGGCATCAGTATGCAGCTCAATGGGATACTGAGGATCAAATATAATAAGAACGGGTTCATCTATTAATGTTCTGATAATTTTTTTTCGTATTTTCTCGTGTTCATGTTTCCATTCAAATGTTTTATTCTTACAGGTGAAACAGTATAATGATTTCTGAAAATTTTGACACAAATTTCAAAAAACAAGAGGCAAGGCCAATAAATTGTCTTACTTGGGTCACGGACTGTGGAGGGGGTAAGGCGACCAATGCACTATAGGCAAAAAGTCTGTTTTTTTGGCATTTTTACATTTTTTTTTTTGTTCCGTATTATCAAATTGACCTTATTTTCTGAATTAGTATACTTTAAAGAACAGTGAAACATGTACTAATATTTTTTTTTTTTTTTTATATTTTTTGGAATTTTTTTGTGGTATTTTTGTTATTTGTCAAAATAAACAGACTATGATCTGGCTACATTAAAAAAAAAAAAAAAGGCGCGAAAGCTTGTGATTTTTGCTGTGAGATTTATGTTGAAATTGTAAACAAACCAAAAAGCTTTTACATGGAATTCAATCGTCCAGGTATGTAAAATATATTATAATCTCTAAATGTTTTGTACATGTGGTATATTGTCCAATTGTTCAATGTGTTGTCGGTATGTTTTTAGGTCGCTGCTAACAAACGTCTTTGTGTTTCTGTGGAGTGTAACCTTGTGAGTTGAGGGCAGTTGAGCCAAATTTAAAAAAACTGAATGTTCCCACTAATTAAACTGTTAACAATCAAATAATAGATAACGTTTTTGCCCGTTTTTGCCGATTTACGGCAATACTTAATATTGCAGTTGCATTTACGTTTTGCCATTCAACGTTACTTGATGTTTGGAGCGACAACAACCGCCAACAAGCTGCTGTGAAGCAGTTTGTTTTGCAAAATATCGATGAAACTGAATTAAGTGATGTTCAGCAAAACTTAATAAAAAATAAGCTTAAGCAGTTTTTCGGATTCATTAACACTAATATGCCAAAATGCAACAGAATGCTCGACCGCTTTAAAGAAAAGCATGCGCAATGGCTTGCATCCTCGTTAAAAATTGAGTTTCGTAAAGATGATATTCCACGCGAAAAGCCTGGTCGCTAAAACGCTTGACGTATACTGCAGGCAGGACCAAGGTTTAAAAGGAAAATTAAGCTTCTCGAACTGGCCAATGAAACAGAAAATTCAATGCCACTGTTGTTGCATGCGGCTTCTGTATCTGCTGAAAAAAATTAAAAAAAGGACGACACTTTCTCTTTTCTGCAAAAACATTGAATAGCGAAAACATAGCTGGCATAGCGAACCAATTTGAGCAGAATGAGATTATCAAAATAAGTCCTGAAAAGGCTTTAGACATTTTTGATAGAAAATAATCTTACAAAACAACAATACATTAATATGAAAGCCATAAATAAGCTGCATGGATGCGATATTTATCCGCCGTATTCGGAACTTACAAAGATGAAATTGAAATGCAGACCAGAACAAGACAAAATAACCTATTCTGAAACGAAAGGTTGAAGTATCGCTGCAGAGTTTATTAAACCATTCTGCTGACCGCATATTTGAAATGCAGAAAGATGTAATTGCTCATTCGCATGCAACGCATTGCAAATTAATTGTCAGCTATGGGTTCGATGGGTCAACAGGACAAAGTACATATAAACAGCGATTTCACACGGAGAAGCCTGTTGGATTGGATCAATCACTATTTGTAACAACAATAATTCCCTTAAAATTAATAGATTGCCAAAATCAAATTATTTGGTTAAATCCTTCTCCACAATCAGTCAGATTCTGCCGGCCCCTCAAAATGGAATTTATTAAGGGAATCTACTGAACTCATAAAAAATGAAAAAAGGAACTTGGATGAGCAAATAAAAAAACTTGAAGAGCACACATACAATTGTGGAAACCAAAAATAGTAGTGAAATATGAAGCACATTTGACTTTAATCGATGGCAAAGTTTTAAATGTGATAACTGGTACCAATTCATGCCAATCCTGCCCATTATGTGGTGCTAGGCCAAATCAACTTTTGAAGACAAAAAATATTGATTCAATAAACTTTCAGATCTATACTGATAGTATTAAATATGGAGTAAGCCCTCTGCATGCATGGATACGATTCTTCGAGTTTGTGTTAAAAGTATCGTACAGAATTGACCTAAAGAAATGGCGAGTCACAGGTTCTGAGAAAAGTGAGGTTTCATTACGGAAACAAACTATTCAACGGAGATTGTGGGATGAAATGGGTCTGAACGTTGACAATCCCCAAGCAAAATGGAAGTGGCAATAGCAACGATGGAAATACCGCCAGAAGAGCCTTTTCAGATGTCAAAACATTATCAACAATTTTAAATTTTAACGAGACCATTTTGAAAAATTTTTATATAATTTTAATTGCCATATCTTGTGAGTATAAGGTATGCCCAGCAAAATTTAAAGAATTATGTACAAAAACATTTAACTTATACGTTAAAACTTATGAGTGGTATCCAATGTCTCCAACTGTGCACAAGGTATTGGTACATGGGCACCAAATTATGGAAACCTCCGTTCTTCCTCTAGGAGCTCTCGGAGAAAATGCGTCAGAAGCACGCAATAAATTATACAAACGCGATAGGCTATCTCATGCAAGGAAAAGCAGCCGCCTAAATACTATGTCAGACGTGTTTAACAGAGCATTAGATTCTTCTGACCCACTGCTTTCTACTATAAATCTGAAGGAACGCCAAGGATTAAGCCATAAAAAACGGCTACCGACAGAAGTTATAGCTCTTTTGGAATCTCCGGATATTGAGCTTTCCAGAACAGGGGCATGGGAAGACAATAATAATAATCAGGCGGAAGAAGGCGGAGATGATGAAATCGAAATTTTCGGGCTGGATACCGTGGAGTTGGAGGAAGAGTTTTGGGACGAATAAATTATTAACTGGGTATCAAGGTTTGGTGTCACAAAACTTAATATTGTGCTCTAACTAATGTTTGATTTAATTTTGCAGGGATCCAAATCAACTTTAAAATGTAAATTGCTAAAAATGCATTTACTAAAATACATTAATTGCATATTTGCTAAATATATTACATTAAAATATTTAAAAACATAATTGTAGACAAAAATTCGAAAATTCTAACCTTATGGTAAGGTGGGCGGGATGGAAGGCGTGGTCCAACTGAAAATTCAAATAAATCCGAAATTCTACCTTTATTTTTTATGTATATGTACAAAGTTTCATGTTTCTATCTTCAAAATTGGTAATTATGCCAAAAAAACGGTCTTTTTGCCTATAGTGCAATGCTTGTATTTTGCGTGGATTTGGTCGGATTTTACCCTCATTAACAAGAAACCCAAGATATTCAATGCTTGACTTAAGGAATGAGCATTTGGAAATATTTAAAGAAAACCCAACCCGTGATAACATTTTTAAAACCGTTCTTAGCCTTGTTAAAGCTTCCTCTTTGGTATGTGCAATAATCATGATGTCGTCCGTATAGACGATTACGTAAGAATAGGCAATCTCACCTAACGCTTTTATAATTGCTCGCTGAAATACAGATGGAGCATTAACCCAAACGGCATAGTTAGGAATTCGTATTGGCCTTCTGGAGTCACAAACGCTGTACGCTCAATCGAATTGGGATTAATAATTCCAAAAGCAGATAACGGAGGCCCACAACAAGAACAACAACAACAACCTCAACCACGACGAACACGGCAAAGAAGACTTTGACGGCCCCCTACATTATCATTAATTTATTTTTCACTCGTGGTTCTTTTTTTCGGATACTAAAAGTATCCTACCGGCTGCGCCAATGAAATAGTGGTTGAGTCGAACTATTGACCGGGCTGCGTAGCCTAAGGTCAACGCTAACAAAAATCAGAATAAAGACAAATAATCTAAAAAGAATTTTTACAGAGAAACGTCTTTCTTATTTCAGAATCAACTTAAGACTGAATTATGTTCACAATTATTTGGTTTGAGTGTGATGTGCAGCTCCAATTGAATATTGTTTACAGTGAGTATAGTTTAGAGTGCAATGCGTGGCTTTAAATAAATATTGTGGCTATTGTGCTGTTGTTTATAATTATTGGATTTGAGTGCTAGCCAGCTCTTATTGATTATTGCGAGGCCCAGGTTTATAACAAACAAAAAAGGAAATAGGAAAACGGGAAAATCATTTTTATTTCAACTGTGAATAACAGCAACATAACATAAACTATTAAATATACAGAAGAATGTTAAGCATAGCAAGAGAATATTTTTCATGGCTTCGAATGCTAAGCAACGTGCTGAAACACATCCACCAACAACATTGACCAGTTTTTTTGCAATCTGCCAAAGCGATCAGTTTGCACGAACTTTGCTTTACTCGGAGATGCCACGTTATTATACTTGGAATGCTTCATCGAAGAATTTTCAAGGACGGAAGCAATTCGATGCGGTTCCTGGGTATCCAGATGTTTCTATTTGCGGTTTTTGCTGGTAAATGTGCGTGGGCCAACGTCATTTGATATACTACGAACTTTTAATGGTCCAATATTCCCAACATATCGTGCTGCATGTGAAAAATTAAACTTGAATTGAGGAGATACATAATCGTGCTTTACTCTTGATCGAAGATATGTGTTACCTGATGTGCGGTAATTTATTAATCAGGTTAGGAATGCCATATCGTGAAATGAATGACGAATTTAATCGAGAATTGGAACGGGAACGTGAATAAGATCACCAGGAATTAGATTTAGTATTTCAAACGAATGTACCCCTGTTGAATTACCAACAAAAGGAAGATTATGATACTTCAATAAAGGCAATCGATGATGAAAATGGTGGTTTACATTTCCTAGACGCCCTTGGAGGAACTGGCAAGACATTCCTCATGTCATTAGGTTTAGCAACTGTTCGGGCGAGATCCAACATTGCGGTTGCAGTTGCTTCTTCTGAAATAGCAGAAACATTGTTAGAACCAACGTGTAATATTGCAAAACACTCAGCAATGGGCAAAGTTTTAGCGGCATCGAAAATCATCATCTGGGACGAATGCACAATGGCGCATAAACGTGCATTAGAAGTATTTAACCGAACATTAAAAGTTTTTAACTTGTTCATCATCATCATCATCATCATCATCATCATCAACATCATCATCATCATCATCATCATCATCATCATCATCATCATCATCATCATCATCATCATCATCATCATCATCATCATCATCATCATCATCATCATCATCATCATCATCATCATCATCATCATCATCATCATCATCATCATCATCATCATCATCATCATCATCATCATCATCATCATCATCATCATCATCATCATCATCATCATCATCATCATCATCATCATCATCATCATCATCATCATCATCATCATCATCATCATCATCATCATCATCATCATCATCATCATCATCATCATCATCATCATCATCATCATCATCATCATCATCATCATCATCATCATCATCATCATCATCATCATCATCATCATCATCATCATCATCATCATCATCATCATCATCATCATCATCATCATCATCATCATCATCATCATCATCATCATCATCATCATCATCATCATCATCATCATCATCATCATCATCATCATCATCATCATCATCATCATCATCATCATCATCATCATCATCATCATCATCATCATCATTCAAACGGGAAAGCTGGAAAATAATTTTTTATTTCCATATCAAATAATTTATTGGCAAGGGCAAGACGGATACAACATCACGTTGAAGATGGTCGATCCAATTACAGGTACAATATTCACACACTAATTATTGCTATTATTGCCATTATTGATTTCCATTAACAATTCACGAACAAACAATGAATTACTATGCGTATCGTGTGATGATTCGCACACATGAGGAAAATTTCTGAAGTGCCGTTGGATTTTCCAGCAATTCACTGTCGACATGTATGTCCAAATCGATACCCAACGTTTAGCGTTTATCCGCCCCACATGCATGAATACGCTCAAGACGTTATGACGTACGTGCGAAACTATGGAACTCCGGATTTATTTATTACCTTGCAATCCAAAGTGGACGAAAATTGAACGTGAGTTGGAACCGGGCCAAAAGCCGCAAGATCACCATGAGATATTCGCCAGAGTATTTTAGCAGAAACTCAAGGTTATGATGGATGTGCTTACTAAATATCAAGTTTTTGGTGACACACGTTGTTTTATGTACTCGGTGAAATGGCAGAAGCGTGGACTACCGCATGCTCATATCCTAATTTGGTTGCTGAACAAATTACATTCAAATGAAGTGGATGACATCATATCAGCTGAAATTCCTGATCCAGTCACCGATCCTCATCTAGACGACATTGAGACGACACAGATGGTGCATTGACAGTGCGGTGCATTATATCCATTATCGCCTTGAATGGCTGATAGAAAGTGCACAAAACGATATCCGCGACCGTTAGTTGCTGAAACAATCACAGAACGATGGATATCCAGTTTATCGTCGACGTTGAAAAGAAGATAATGTTCGAACTATCAAAGCTAAAGTTCAAAATCAAGAGATTGAGATCGGAAATGAATTCATTGTACCATATTGCCCGCTGATATCAAGAGTTTTCAAAGCACATGCAAACGTTGAGAGTTGGCGTTTGGCCAAATCAATCAAATATTTGTGCAAGTACGTCACAAAAGGCAGCGACATGGCTGTGTTTGGTACTGCATCGGAAAATGCGAATGACGAAATCAGAAACTTTCAAATGGGCAGATGCGTCAGTACTAATGAAGCTTTGCGGCGATTATTGTCATTTTAAATTCATGAAAGATATCCCACAGTTGTACATTTAGCAGTGCATTTGGAAAATGGCCAAAGAGTTTACTTCACTCAGGCTAATGCGGCATAACGAGCTGAGAGACCACCATCGACAACATTGACTAGCTTCTTTGCAATGTGTGAGGCAGATCCATTCGCAGCGACGCTGATGTACGTTGAAATGCCCAAGTATTACACTTGGAATCAATTAACAGAGAAATTTCAACGTCGCAAACAAGGAACCCCAGTTCCAGATTGGCAACAGGTGTTTTCCACTGATGCACTAGGTCGCATGTATACTGATCATCCTAGAAATGATGAATGTTTATACCCGCTACTCATAGGGTAGAAGGGTATTATAACTTAGTGCCAACAGAAAATGTATGTAACAGGCATAAGAAGGCATTTCCGTCCCCATAAAGTATATATATTCTTGATCAGTGTCAACAGCCGAGACGATATAGCCAAGTCCGTCTGTCTGTCTGTCCGTCTGTCTGTCTGTATGAACACCTGGATCTCAGAGACTATAAGACATAGAGACACCAAATTTGGCAAAAAGGTCCCTTCATACCCTACGCAGATCAAGTTTATTTCAAAAGTTAAATGCCACGCCCCCTTCGCCCACAATAAGCATTAATCTAGAAAAAGTCGAGTTTTTTTTTATGTAAGTCGCGTATAACTCCAAAAGTTCTTTGTGTAATGATGTGTAATTTGGTAACCCATCTGCGTCATGTGACCCAAGTCTAGATACTCCTGAATCACGGAGTCGTACTGCTCTTTTAATGAGGCTTTTCTCTTTAAACGATTTTTATTTCTCAGGAATTGAGCTAGAGCAGTGGACCTTGAATGACCTAGATCCATGTAACTAGGATCGCGAAATGTTAGGGTGACCATATAACGACCACTTGGGGTCCGTTTGGTCGTTGTTAATGTAGGGGGCCGTCAAAGTCTTCTTTGCCGTGTTCGTCGTGGTTGAGGTTGTTGTTGTTGTTGTGGGCCGAAGTTATCTGCTTTTGGAATCACAAAAAAAAACGGACTTCTATTTACTGCACTTGTATATTTTCAACTGATCTCAATTCACATATAATCTCATCTTAAGCCTAGCTTAACCTACACGGCCTCTCTTCATCATAGTGGTGGATTAAGAGGCGTGGTGGAGAGCACGCACGCCAGGGATCCGCGCCTAGCCGGAAGATGGCTGTTTGGCCTGAACAGTCGTCTTAATGAAGTTTGCCTCACAGGCAATGTCAGACTCTTTCGACGGATTTGCTGGAAGGTGCTCCACCTCCCAAAATTTACAGAGAAGTTCATCACGCTTTGGAGTTCGTTCGACGGACAGTCGAGCCGAAAAGGATGAAACGGACCGGTCAGGACCCAGCCAAATATGGTTTCTTGACCTACAAGCGTTCCACAAACGTTAAAGAGACAGACGCCGAGATGTATGGCTGGGAGCATATCAGCGCCTAGCTTTTCGGAAATGAACGGGGCCTCTAATCCAGAGTCGATCAAAGCGCGAGCTGCATATTTGACGCCGTGATGGCAGACATGAATGACAGCCGTACTTAGCAGCACACCTTGTGTGTTGACTGCATGAAACGTTTGTACCTGGGATGATGTGGATGGAGTATATTTATATATATTTTGGGATGCGACTGTCGGGGTCTGGTTGGCAGGATGCAGAAGAGTGTGATGGCGACCCTTACACGTAAAGCTACTGGCGCACTTGTGCACTCAGCCAGGATATGGCCTCGCGCGAAACAGTTCAAACACAGCTTCTGTTGCTTTATGTGAGCAACCCTTTCGCTCGTTTGCAGAAAGCGTGGACATAAGCAAATGGGAGGGTTCTCTCTTGAGCAGAGCTTGCAAGATTGTGTCTTGGATGAAACTCTGTTCTCGAAAGAGTTGATCTTGCGAGCTGGCTTGGAAGCGGCCTGAGCACCTGTACTCGGCTTCACTTCCTCAATCGCTTCTAGGGTGCGATAACGCTCTCAAAGGAAGGTGTTCATGTCCGACCATGAAGAAATATCACTCTTCCTTAATATTGACTGCTCCCAGAGAGAAAGGGTCAGCTTCGGCAATTTAGAAGAACACAGGAAAACGAGGATGCAATCCCAGTTTACGAGTAAACGCTTATTTTCAAAACGTTCAGTCAAGCTGGACCAGGCGGATTGGAAGCTTTCATTGGTCAAAGGAGATTTTGACACAATTGAATGTGTTTCACCGCTGGTCTTGGCGTTGTGATGAAAGAGTTTCTTAACTTCCGAAAGCCAGAAATTATTGATGTAAATGGCAGTAAACAAATCCCGGAACGTAGTCCAACGATCGTAATCGCCTCCGAAAACCTCTGTGTCGCACGGAGGCAAACGGCAACCAGGCGAATACTGAATGGCGGGAGTCTGGATTGGAGGACGAGCGCGTGCGGAGGCACTTTCAATTTGCTCGCTCAATTCTGCTGCACACCGTTCGTAGACGGAATAGCAGTAATCATACTTGGCCTGCATGGTTGTGTTGTCATCTATTGTCATTTCCTCGGAAATGACACTAGAGCAGGCCTCGTATTCTCTTTGGACCTATTCCCATAAGGCACGTGGCGAGACTACAGCTCTAGCAGTACTTATCAAAGCAATTGCTTTTCTCCTTTTTGCCCACTGGCATACTCTAATTTCGAAACCTAGGCGCCTTTAAACGCAGTTGACCAAAGTAGTGAGGTCAAAAAAAAACAAAGAACACGAAAATATAAGTAAAGAATAAAAAAAAAAAGAGGAAGTCGATAAACGCTGATGACGCGTACAGTGAAATTATAATTTAATAAAATATAAATGTTTGTGGCCGCGGATAAATTTAGTGGCTACGGGCAAATAGAATAGAATGAATGAAAAAAAAAACGAGTAAGAAAGCTACAGTCGAGAGTGTATATATTTTTTTGTATATATTTGAAAATAGCGGGTAAAAATCCACAACACCATTATGGTCACACTGTCAACTAAACAAACAAAGCGCGGGCAGCTGCACGTGAATTTTCCATATAAAATTGATTCTTTAATAACTTCCTTGTTTTTCATTCGATCTCAACCAAATTCACAGGAATCATTGAGAATATAATTATTATACCATCATACCAAAATTCAATGCTCTAGGTCTATTATTACGGCTTTTACAGACTTTTGGGGGCGGAAAAGGGCGTGGCATCCAACTTTTGAAATAAACTTGATCTGCGTAGGACCTATAGGAGTACTGTCCCCAAATTTGGTAGCTCTAGCTCTTATAGTCTCTGAGATCTAGGTGTTCATACAGACGGACAGACGGACAGACAGACAGACGGACATGGCTATATCGTCTCGGCTGTTGACGCTGATCAAGAATATATATACTTTATGGGGTCGGAGATGCCTCCTTCTGCCTGTTACATACATTTTCTGTTGGCACTAAGTTATAATACCCTTCTACCCTATGGGTAGCGGGTATAAAAACAGTGAAACTGATATTGCACAAGTAAGTGTGTGTGGCTGAGTGCGGATCTTAACAGCTTTGCGAAAGCTGCAAGTGCAATTGTTGGCACAACACAAGTGAATAATAATAATAATAATAATAATAATAATCTGTGAAAAATGTAAAAATATTATCAAAATTGACCACTCAAAACGGAGTTTGGGAAAAATAATAATATTAGTGTAAATATGTGGTAAAAAAAAAAAAAGTGCTGGCGCATATATATGTACATATATACATATGTATTTACGCTCCGCTGGATTAGTGTTGCGATAAGAGAGAGAGAATAATAGATGTTTAATATGATAAATACAATCTACGATCAATGTTGGAAAAATAATAATATATGTATGTTATAATATATCAAAATAAAACACGGACGATAAATGCGCGGAGTTTGCAGTCTCTCTTTTTTTTACTATTTTATTAATGTTGTTTGAGCTCCTCAGCTTGCTCAAAACGTTGGCCGCGTATGTATGTATGTAACACTTTACGTACTTACGTATGTATGCCAATTGCTCAGCTGCTGATAGGCTTTGAACGTGGTTTCTTTGGAAAGAAAATATATGTATGTGGATTCGACACTGCTTTATGTGAATAGCATTTTCATACATATGTAATATTTTGTTGCACATTACCTAAGTCGCTTGCACATGTATACATACACAAGTACATTGCGGACACAGGCAATGGTAAATATTGCTTTTATATAGCAAATAAAACTTGCGAAAATAAATTCAAAAAAGGTTCTAATTGTAGAGTCGGCAGAAGTGGACCAAGAATATGGCGGAACGAAAATGGCGGACTTTACGGACAGAAGGTATGAATTTTTCAATTTGATGAGAATAATTTGCACTTATTTGGCTTATCTTCGTAGGTGCTGGAACGGTGGAGACTTCTTTTAAATCCGGCTCGAAGGATCAAATGTTGTGCTGGGCAAGATCCGTGTAAATTAATAAGTCGGTGGTTTGGTGAGTTTTGAATTTACTTCGGGTTTTTTATTTGTTCACTGCGAAACTTTAACAACGAGATATGACTGTCTAATTGTGTAAATTTGTAGAGACTAGTTGGATGCGACTTGGATCGTTCTCTTTGGACCTCGACTACATGATAGTGGAGATTTCCAGATGTTGCGAGCACCGGTACTTTTGAGTGCTTTTTCTTTGAGTGAGCGCATTGAGTGGTTTTCACTCGATAGAGTGAAAAAGAACCGAGTACCACTCACAATGCGCTCACATCAACATTAGATTTTGCGTGTCTACTCTTTGTGCTTTCCTTCCCGCTCGCAGTGTGACGGTTTCTCTCTCAACAACTCTCAGTTGACAGTATTCCGTTAGTGGCACTCTCTGCTCTCACTGCTTGCTCTATTGTTTTGTTGTTGTTAACATATTTCTGTTTTGAATCTGTACAGTGGGCATAGTCCTTCTATTTCAAAGTGAATTTTTTTTTAATTTTGTAAATTTTTAATTGGTTTTTTTTTATTTTTATTTATAATGGAAGCCAAAATTGTGTGTTGTCTGAAGAGTTGCCAGAAGCAGATCACGGATTCGCAACCCAGTATGGCCTGCTGGCTCTGCGATAACCTAGTACACGTAAAGTGTGTAGGTTACTCAGGGCTAGTTGCAGATGCCATTGCCAAGAGAACTGGGCTTAACTGGTGTTGTGAGTCATGTCGAGAAGTTGAGTGCGAAATGCGGATGTTTATGCGATAGTCAAGAATTGGGTTTAATAATCTGATTGGTGGTGATTCATAAGTTCAACGATCAGTTTAGTGCTTTGAATTCTCAATTCAATAGTTTGAAACTTGTGGCTTATCAACTTCTTGAGACTTACAATTATCCAAATTTTCACCTCTACCATCGACTGACCCACGCCTTACTCTGTTGGTTCCACAGTTAATCTTGTTTGCTACCCCAGTAGCAACAAGCGCTGCGGAAAGCATTCCCATTAGGGAACCTGCTCCACCGACATTAGTTAACGCCGAAGTTGTGTCTGAATTGTCCACGGTTGTCACTAGAAGTAAAGGCAAGCCGAATCCTAATAAAAATTCTTCCGCACCTCCTCCAACTATTCCCACTGTCGGATCACTGACTTTATTAGGTTCCAAAGATAATATACCAAATATTACTTCTTTGGCTCTTAAACCACTTGTGGGGGTTCCACCAATGAAACAGATTTTTGTTTCAAGGCTTGCCCCTGATCTCACGTCAGATGACGCAAAGGCTTTCATTATAGCCATAATTAAAAATGCCAATCCAAAAGTGGAAGAATTAAAATATGCTTATGATAGACAAATTGTATATTTCAAGATCAATGCAACGTGAGATGGTTTTTACTAATTTTCCCAACTCCCGACTCACATACTACGCTTTAACCTTTAGATCAGTGACTTTGACGAGCTAGAGGATGGTCAGAGCTATGTCTGTTCCTGCAATAGCGAAAACTTTAAGAAGGTCGTGTCCAACACGAGCTCTCAGCCGCTGGCCAACCTGATGCACCTTCACTTTTTGAAACAATATGGTCGCAATGTTTTTTTGACTGAGTATTTGGTGGTAAAAGAGTTCAAAGCCAATGTACCTGTACAGTCTCAATCTCACTCTTCTTCTTCTTCTTCTTCATCACCTTCAAAAAACGTATATCATCATTTCTTATAACCTATCAAAATGTTCGTGGTTTGCGTAGTAAAACGAGTAAGCTATATGTCGACAGTTTCACTTTTTCTACTGCTTTAGTTGCGTTTTCGGAAACCTGGTTTAGTTCGGATATTTCTGATTCCGAACTCTTTCCGTCAAAGTACACTATTTACAGGCAAGATCGTTCTTCCCGAAGAGGAGGTGGTGTTCTATTTGCAGTAAACTCCAACTTCTCATCGGAGCCATTACATTATAATAATCCTAATAATATAGAGTTTCTATCTATAAAAGTAAATTTTTATGGTGTAAGTTTATTTCTTACTTTCTCATATCTACCTCCGTCCTCCGATTTATCTGTATACCAGGACCACCTGGAAGCAATAAAATCTATTTTTGCCTTGTTATCCGACAAAGATCATGTTGTTGTTCTAGGAGACTTTAACCTTCCTGGAACAGCTTGGTATCCATCGAACCGACATGACTTTATTGATGGTTTACATGAATTATCTTTGGGTCAAATTAACAATATACATAATTCCCTTTGCCGAAAATTAGATCTGTGCTTTGTCTCTGAACCTACCAGTGTAGTTCTATCTAGATCGGAACGCCTTACATCTCCTGAAGACCCTTATCATCCAACTCTGGAGTTAAGGATCGAATTTAGCAGATATGTACTCACTAATTCTGATATACCTGCCGATAAAGTTCGTTGCTTTCGAAAGGCAAACTTTTTCAAATTAATCCAACTTCTTAATGGAATTGATTGGTCTAATTTGTATTCCTGCAATGAAAAGGGTGCCGCCGTCAATTTATTCTATAATAAATTAAATCTTTGTTTTGATGCCAGTATTCCTTCTTATTTTCTGCATTGGTCTAATAAACCTCCTTGGTTTTGTAAGCAACTTTCTAACCTTAAGAACCTGAAGTCTAGACTTTACAAAAAGTTAAAAATTTCAGGCTCTAACATAACTTTTTGCTCAGTGTAATTTGATCGAACTTATCGCTGAGTGATATAAAAATTACTAAGCTCGCTGTAGGGTTAGCTTCTCTGAAAACCCAAGAAAGTTTTTTAATTTTTCTTATCCTCCTTGTCTATCTTACGAAAATTCGAAAGCAAATTCAGGTCAGGTGATCGCTGATCTATTTGCTTCTTTTTTTCAAACTACTTATTCTTCCACCTACTCTAACGCGCCCTATCCTTACAGTCTGTCTCGGTCGAATTGTATCTTCAGTCCCTTAATGAGTGAGGAGTCTCTGACTCGATATCTTCAAATGGTTAAGCCGGTGTTTGCGACCGGTCCGGAGCCGAGGCTTTATGCAGACCGTTGCTGAAATTATTTGATTTATCTCTTGAGTCATCGACTTTTCCCTCTTTATGGAAGGAGTCTTTCATTATTCCTCTCCATAAGAAGGGAAGTAAGTCTGACGCCAAAAACTATAGAGGGATATGTAAATTGTCTGCTATACCAAAAGTTTTTGAGAAGATATTAACAAGTCATTTACAACATTTATGTAGTTCTATTATTTCCCCTACCAGCATGGGTTTGTGAAACATAGATCCACTGTTACTAATCTTCTTGAGCTTTCTTCGTTCGTTAACCAGGGTTTCCTTAAAAACGAACAAACTGACGTCATCTATACCCATTTTAGTATAGCCTTTGACTCAGTAAATCACTCTCTTTTGTTATAAAAGCTTGAATTAATTGAATTTCCCAATAATTTGATTTGCTGGATTTCAAGGTATCTAAGCCAAAGAACGCAAAAAGTTTCTTTTAATAATTTCCTTTCCAATACATTCAGAGTTACCTCTGGAGTTCTCCAATGTAGCCATCTCGGTACCCTTAATTTTGACATTGTTCATAAATGATCTAGCTACTGTTTTGACACAATCTCGCGTACTAATGTATGCAGATGATATTAAAATATGCCTGCAGTACAGGGATTTGCCATGCCAGAGAGATCTCTCTTTCCAGTCATGGTGCAAAGTGAACTTGTTAAACTTAAACTGTTATGAATGTGTTGTGATGTCTTTCTATAAAGTTAATTCACATTTGGCCTCTTACTTACTGAACGGTAACGATCTAAAAAGAATTACTGCTGTTGATGATCTAGGTATCCTCTTAGATCATAAATTTAAATTTTCAGACCACATTTCTAGTACAGTCAATAAAGCTATGTCTGTACTCGGTTTCATTAAGAGGTGGCCAAAGGAATTTGATGACCCTTATATTACTAAGACCCTTTATACATCAGTTGTTCGTCCGATTGCGTATGGTCTCCACAAAATTCTGTGCACCAGGATCGCAATAAATCCGTTCAAAAACAGTTTCTCTGCTGATGTGAGATTGCCGTCATATACTAGTAGACTTCTTTTAAATAACCTACCATCTTTAGCTAACCGTAGAATAATGCTTGGCTTTTTATTTATTTTTGATCTTATTAATGGTGATATTGATTCTTCAGAATTAATATCGCGGCTAATCTTTTCCGTTCCATCTAGACTAACCCGTAGTTACATCCCGCTTGATCTCCCTCTATGTAGATCTAATTTTGCATTGCATGAGCCTTTTTGAGTTTTATGTTATAACCATAATAGATTTTATCATGTATTTTCTAGCGCTAACAATGCTATTAATCTTAAAACTTTACTACTAACCTATTTAAATAATAATTAGACCGAATTTAGCTTAAAGTAATAAATTGAAATTTTTTCATTCCACCCGTTTATTTCTTATGTCCGATCCTGTATTTTTATTTTATGCTTTCCGCGTTTTTTTTTTTTGCAAGCCCGAATCTATACTGTCCGTACGCGAATCGTGTCGTTCGTACTGCGACAGCGCCTCTCGGTCGGTTGGGCGGGAGGAGGGTTTATTGCGATCCGCGCGTAACAAGCATTGGCTTGGTATCGCTTGGGCCACTTGAATGTGCACACAATGAACGTCAACGTCAAACAATCGTATTTTTTTATTTGGCCAGTTACTCACAACCACCTTGTTTAAATTTTGCTTGATTGAAATTTTTGTGTGTGCGCTCTTAATGTTTGGTTGGGCGCCAATTGTCTTAGTCTCCTGATGGCGACTCTGCGACGTTTCCCTCAGGTAATTTCTGTCCAGTGATGGTATCCACTTCAGCCTCTGCTCCAGTGAATGAATCCTGGTAGCTTGATGATTAGGATGAGAAGTAAATTTGCTCCCTGGTCTTGAACGCAGACATTAATTCATTATAATTTTATACGGCAAGTGCCGGAGGAATGAGATTTATTAAGCGACTTATGTGTGGAGTGCTGCATTCAAAACTAAAGCTAACAGAATATAGAATATGTCAATAAGCTAAGCCAAAACTCGCATCACGCCACAGAGTCATTGTCATAATCATAGGCAGTAGCGGAAAGCACTTGCAGCATAACAAGCTTATCCGATTACCGCTGCTGACCATTGCAGTTGTAGAGTGCCGACACAAAGCAGCAACTGCGAGGTCCATTTGTGAAATTTATCTTAATGAATATAACTTAATGAATAAATGTTATCTGTTAACTTGTATAAGAAACGAGCTCATACCAATAGCGGAAAATTTTTTAGAAAAAACATAAGAATAGACGGAGACATCTAAATACACTCAAAAGACGTAGGACGAAAAAAAATGAATTTAAACAAAACACGAAAAAAAACTTTAAACTCAATTTTAAAATATGCGAAAAAAATTAAAAATCCATTTATAGAAAATGCGAGATCAATTGAAATCTACTTACTCAATGTAGATATCTCGAATTTTTTCAAGGACAGCCATCGCTTGCCGGACGTCGTCCAAATCGTTGATAGGTTTTTCCAAGATTTTGTCGTGCTCTTTAATGAAGTCTATCATTTCATCCAGCTGTTTCTTATATTGAACACTTAAAAGCTGCCCCAACATTATTTTCCATTTTTTTGACTCTGACACCAGTTTTTGCATTGTATTATTCATGCGAACTTCTATGGGTCCAATAACTCTTTTGGGACTCATGTTCTCAATGCTTTGCGTTATAGTATCATAATATATAAACATATCACGTATATCAACTGTCAATGGATTAGTTAATACAAATGAGTTAATTATTTCATCTCGATCATCTGCCCAAAGGTATTTGTGTTTTTCAAATATCTCTCGTTGGAAATCCTCCATATCAACTTTATAACTAAGTAATCCATTAGCTAAGTTTTGAACTGCTCTTATTATATCTTTATGTTCAACGACATAACGAAAATAGTTTCGTTCATATTTATTTTCATCTACTCATTCAAAAAAATTAATTTGACATTTAATATGTTTAATTTAATAACTAATTAATTAACTTGCCTGCGGTTACTCGTCTGTCTTTACGTTCCTGAGTCTTTGCTTGTTTTCCCCAGGTTGAAACAAAGTAGTTAATTTCCGTACAGCATAAGACAGCATTATTAAAATCATTTTGCATAATGTCCAAGCTGGGCTTAATATAACAACCAATGTTAAAATCCATTTCTAATTCAGTATATAAAATGGGTTTCATTTGATTTGTCCGCCAATTTGTTCTGCAATAATGGTTATTAAAGTTAATTATTGAAAAATAAATTTATAATAAACAATAAAGCTACAGATGTTATTCTAACGGCAATATATTTAAAGCAATTAGTTTTAAAGGTACAATTCTCTCGCTGCCTATTTATGTTGTAAGCTAATAGGATTCCGATCCTAAATTTTTGGAGACACCCATGGCAGAGGAATCTAGTATTTAAATTAAAATAATTAAATTAAAGAGGGAAAAGTAAAAGTTCTAGATAGAATACAAAAGTAGAAAATCAATTCAAAAACAACTCTAAAAATCCAGCGAGATCAAAAAATGTTCTGCGAATTTCAGCAAATTCTATTGAATAATTAATTCAAATGCATATAAATTTTTGTTCGTAGACATTGCTGCAATTTTTACACAACCTAGATATGGACATCTAGAATATGGACAATGACGGTAGAGGCTCTGGGGCTTAAGTTGCAAGAGCTTAGTCGACCGGATGACCGAGTCCAACTCACACTCCATTTTACCTCAATTTAACTTCTTCAAAAGTAAGAAAGCTACAGTCGAGAGTGCACGTCCGTATGATACCCGCAACCCTTTTCGAGAGAAAATAAAAAACTTAAATGATATTTGAACAAAAAATATACTAAAGAAATATACTGAAATGTTTTTTTGTTGTATATATTTGAAAAAATTAATAAATTAGCGAGAGGCTGCAGTCGCCGGCTGTATTGGCAGGATAAAGTAATTTTTTTTAATATTTACAAATGTTTCAGTAATAGATCATTTTAGATAATGGAAAAATATTACTAACAACATAGCAAATAGATCATTGATCATAAGATCCTTCTCTTTAATTCCGCTGGTCTTAACGAGGATGAACAAGTGAAGTATTAATTTTTAAATATCCACAATACACATGAACTTTTTAATTAAAGAACGTCGTAGAAAATGTGAAAATATTGCTGACAACATAGCATATATGTGTATGTCGTGTAAGCAATAATCAAATTTATTTAGTTTTAATTTTCATGTTCAACATACAATACTATACGGGAAGAAAATATGTTAAGTCATCATTATAAAAAAACAATAATTATATTAAAACAAATGTAACGCAAGCGAAGCTGCTGGTGAAACTGGCAAGTAATGGATATTGTTTTATAAATTATCTAGTAATAAAACAAAGTTAAAATTTGGACCGAAAACAACTCGACCACGAGTCTTTTAAGGAGTAAGTGACCGAAATCCGCTTCCTCATGCATCATGCTGACTACAGCATGGCACAAGTGTTGGTGCGGATTAACGCCTCCACGGCCAACCGAGCGCAGAACTGTGACGCCTGCCCCAACCACGCCATCATGGCATAACCCCTTTCGAGGCGACCCCGACCCTATGAACATTGAACACAAGTAACATTCGCCCCGAACCGCACAGTCTGGACAGACCGTGATCCTGGACGTAAAGTGTAGACGTTGTGCTAAACAAGGTCATGTACAGGTGGCGTGTCAAAATCCACAAATCGTGTTCTGTTGGGACTGTGGAAAAAGAAACTTTCGTACATTGAATTGTTTCCAAAGAAACATGACGGAAAACGACCAGTGTCCTCAACCACGGCGGAGGAGCCATGGACGCCGCTCAACCAGTCCCGTGGCTGGTCACCACACCAAAATTCACGGGTGGAGCCAATCCTAGGAAGTCATGCTCCTCCCACGCCAGAACCAAGAGCTATCCCCGTACCGCGACTCCGGAAACCCCTCGCTTTAGCCTCGGAGTATTCGTCGACCGCTACAGATAGCCTGGCTTGGGTGACGAATTTAGGCTCCAAGACGGAAGAACCCAGCACTTACGATGTCACACGCACGCCGGATCTACAGACTTCGCTCCCGGATCAGGAAAACCTGAACGGACTCTACCGTACATAGACGCATGGCCGCCAGAAATCGCCCCAGCCATTCAGGTATTTCTAGATGAAGAACTTACGAATTTCTTTCTGACTATATAACGCATCGAGATGAGAGACCACGCAGATTCCCATTGCACCAAGTAGCCGGAAACCGACGGCTTTTGGAGAGTTATACCATTTGGACTGCATTCGGCTCCGGCGACCTTTCGATGAGCACTGGACGCGGTCATAGGGGTTGACATAGAACCGTCTGCGTTCGCATACCTGGATGACATCGTAGTAGTCAGGGACTCCCTGGAAGAACACACCAACAATAACAGTAACGGAGCCGCCATAGCTTGACTTGTCAACGACCACAACAACAGTAACAGCTCCGCCACCGCAAGACTTGCGACAACAGCAACAGCATTGCCATTGCGTAGCCATCAGCAGCTGCAGCAACAACAGCAAAGGGGCCACAGCAGCAGCCGCTACCACGGCAACAGCAACTACAGCTACGACAGGGACAGCAACCGCCACAGTTTCGGTAGTTACAACCGCACCAGCGTCAGAAACGTCCACGGCGAAGCCGCCACCAACAACGACAAAAGCATGGAGGAGCCAGCGAAGAGCCAGCAAGGACATTTGGCAGGCCCAGTGGGCTCTCTGCTGCGCCCGTATCGGGGAGGCGACTCGAGACAGGAGTCCGCAGGTTAGCGCGGAACGTAGATACCAAACTAACACCAATTTAGTGACATGTGTTGCACAACTTCCCCAATCGGAGGGTTTGGGGCGCATATAAATAAATAGAGAAATGTAAAATGTGCTTGGTGGTTGTGATGGACCAAAATTAGGCCACACTAATAAAATATCAAAACGCGTAAATATACCGCCTTTTATAGGAGCAAATTAGGATAGCTCACGCGAGTTAACAGCTCACTTAAGTTAGCAAGAACTTAGCGTTAGCATAATCAAGTGAGTTTAACAGAGCGCTCTAAACTAGAATCGTGAAATATTTAGCGTGACCAGACTCGCACACTCTTGGAAACGCACAGCCGCGACGACACAGTAGTAAAATTCCAAAAGTTCAAGTGCACACTTCATAAATATCAACGTACAACGTACAGGTATGTCGATAGTGGTAGCTAGCAACCCGCAGTACCCCTCTCCCATTACCGTTCCTAGTTTAACAAACAGCTAGGCCAAGTGATTATAATAAATAACAAGAGTAGGTCAGTGCAATTCAAGGCGCTCTTCCGTACACACTCGAGTGAAACATTTAAACCAAAATCTTCTTCTAGAAGTTTGCCGTTGCAGCTTTCTGGCAGTGTGACTACACATTTGTGCAGATTCTGGACGTGCATAGTTTGTGCTTGTGTGACTAATACATACATAAGCGAACATTGTGAGCCGAGCCCTTCCCTCTCTCGCCTACAAGGTGCCGTTAAAGCTTTCTTGCAGTGTGACTATACACATGCGTAGATCTTTACTACGAAACAACAAAAATCCACAAATAACGGCGCAGTTAACAATTAAAGAGCATTTATTTCTGGGACGGGATATTTAGTGGGTGAACCTTAATCCCTCTTATATCCATTAGCGACTACTCTAAATTCGCCTATCTCGCTGCAGTGGGGTTTCGACGACTACGTCAAAATACACATGCCGAGAAAAGCCCTCACATATCCCAACTATTGCCGAGACGATCACGTTTTCCCCTGTAAATCCCTCAAAGATATTGACGGTCCATCTGACAAACAATAAATTTCTTGTTCTGAACCTGGGACAGTCGATGGCTACCTCGGCGTTGTGACGCTTCGTTACATGGTTAAAGCGGATAGTGCAAGTGCTAGCGGAGGTTAAGGTCGGCTTGGCACATATTCAGAGCGTCTTAAAGAGGTGTGTCTTCTGAGAACTACGCCAAGAAGCAGAAACCAACTTCGGTAACCACTAAGTGATATTTCACAAGCGCTGACGAGTTTCAGTCTCTCGCGTGAGTTATATTTGAGTAGGCCCCGGCCACGAATAAAGAAATACAGCGTTCGATTATCAAACAGAACTTTATTGTTGAAGCAACGAAACGGTTTCAATGAGGGCTGGTTTACAACTGCCTTCTTCTGAGCTGATCGTGATCTTATATTTGCAATGTTCAGAATAAGTCTATTGCTTTCTTGTTTATGTTTACATTATGGCTACTGGTTTGGGCTGCATTGGTTTTGTTATGTTTATCAATGCTTCTATTCGTAAGTGGTGAGTGTGATGTGATATGCTTATGTTTATAAAAGAGTTCTTAATTGGTTTCACATTAGAGTGGATTGCATCGTAAGCAGAATAGTTGAATATGCTTATGTTTATAAAAGAGTTCTTAATTGGTTTTACATTAGAGTGGATTGCATGCCTGGCTTTAGTGTTAATGTTGATAGTTTATAATTGGGTACTGGGGACGGAGGCGCAGCTATCAAAGGTATAACTCCTCCACCGTTAGAGTTTGAATTCTCCTGAATTCTGTTTAAATTAATATTGATATTTTTTCTTTTTAATTTAATATACAAATAAAATACAATTACTATTGTGATTATTGATATTGCTATTGCCATTCCATAACCAATTTTCTTTTGATATTTTAACTCTGTTATTTCTTTTAAGTTTTCGAAATTTTCCAATTTAAAATGCTCAAAATTTAAAGTATTTTTATATGATTGATTTAACAATTGTGTTGGGTAAAAGTATCGATCATAAAACTCAATTTGCTCGTTTGAAAATGTTTCGGATAGAATTTTGATTTTACAATTTACAAATTGTATTAAATAGTTACCGTTTAATATTAGGTTTCTTTCGTCACAATTTTGATACAATTTTTCATTTTTACTGTTTCTGATTATTATGGTTTCTTCATCGATCTGTTCAATATTTGTTTTATTGTTAAATATAAACTTACAGTTATCGCTGAGTGTACAACTTTTGCTTAATTTTAGTTCCTTTAGGATGACATTTTCTTTGTATTCATATGTTTTGTTTTTAATTTGAGTAATTAGTGTGTTTTCTTGGTTTATCTGAATGTGCTTGGAATTTGGTATTGACGTTATTAATTTTATATCTGCTTTTACAAAGGTTTATGGTAATTTTATTGCCATAACAATAGCATTGTTTCTATAACTGAGGATTCTCATTCTGATAAGTTTGATTTTATAGAAGTCTATTTGGAATTTATCTATTTCTTCTTTTGTTAAAAGTTCTGGTAAAAATATGTTA
>JAWNOW010000709.1:0-45317 GCA_035045625.1 Drosophila formosana | reverse complement strand
CGTAGCTAGATCCAGATCCGGATGATGGAGGAGATCCCCGAAGAAATCCCACTCCTCAATCCCAGTCGACATTTTAATTTTCACTTGCACTTGTTCTTCTTTTTCTAGCAGATTTTTTTTGTTTTAATTTTAATGAGGAGAACATTTTTTTTAATAGCAAACTTGTCCCTTCAGCACGCAGACTGAAGGTTTAATTTTATTTCCTTCTTTTTATATTACTATAACAGCAACTTCTAAAGGAGTATTCAAACTTAAAATTAGGCGGCAAAACTTTAACAGTCCGCTGTTAACATCAACACTGATATTGAATTTAGTGGCAACGCTTAATATACTAAATATATTAGAGTGGACATGGAATAATTGAGTTACCAGTTCTGGTAACACTACGTCAGAAAAGGTAAACAATTCATCGTTTATACAATTTTTAGCAACACAAAAATTTAAATAACGTCGTTTTTATATAATATTTAGATGGATGTCGGCTTGGCGAACTTGGGGCCCTCTTGCACCTGCCGCGCTCGTCTCGTCCAGGATCTACTGCCGAAGTGGAGTGTCGTCTGTGTCATCATTGTTGGGCCAGCACGTTGCACTAGTGCTCGATGCTGGCCAGGTCCAGTAGGAAGACGTCAGCACCCAGTGATAACTGCTGCCCATTGGAGTAATTGCGGCGAGTATTGTGTTGTCATCAAGTTAACGTTGCTTAATGCCAATCTTCTTGCAGGTCAGCGTCAAATAGAGGAGGGCTCGGCGCCACGCCGCATGTGCTTCGTTCTGCTAAAGAGTGGAATTAAAAGTTAAGTTGGCGAATTGGAAAGCAGTAAGGAGTTGTATCGTGAATAGATATTTTCGCCGTGTTGATTTCTTTTTATATTGCTATTTGCAGGTATAGCTCGATTATCGTCAATGTGCTGCTCGCGCCGCAGGCGTACCAAAATGCGATTTTAAAAGAGTCGCCATTCTGGATGCCAGTGCGAGAGGCAATTGTGCGATTGATTGGGGCTGGATATGGAGATCTTCTGACTGGATTGTGCCTATTCGTCAAGTGCTTCGTCAATGGCTGGAGGATTTGGCAGCTCCATGCAGATGTCTGTGATATCGTCTGGTAGTTGATGCTGTGCAGTTGGTGATGTATTGTTTTTATGGATAGAAATGAGTTTATACACAATATTAAACAGATGATCAATTCTCTTTTCCATGTTTCTGAATATCATTGTGTTTTGTTCAATGATTTGGGCAAGAGAGCTGTTTGTCAAATCCGTTTTTCTCGTTTGTGGCGGGTTGAGCGTGGATACAGATGCTGCTGGCTGTGGCGTTGCTGTGCTTGGAGGAGCAACAACTGGAGATTGCTGTTGCTCGTTGCGCAACTTTTGTTGAAACTTTCTTAAGTGCGTTTGTGCAGGATTTCGTGTTTTCCCGTGGCCAGACTTTCGAGTTGCGCGCCCACGCGCAATTTTGAAAGTGACTGATGAAGCTTTAAACGTGCTGCCATATGCTGTGCTTTGTTGTGTTTGCTGCCTCGAGCTGGAGTCCGTCGGATGTGTTTGCTGCTGGTGTTGAATTTGAGATGGTTTCTGCTGCTGCTGAAGTTGTTGTTGTTGCTTTCTTTCTAGCTGCTTTTGGACGTTAGGTGAGTGTGTATCAGCTGGAGTCTGGGTATGTGAATTGCTGCTGCTGCTGCGTACTACTTCGCTAAAAGTTTTAATGCTTTTCAGCGAGGTTTTATTTGTTTGGATTGGTGCGTTGAGTTGGCGTCTTGGAGGCAGATTATGCTGGATTTGTCTGCGAGGCTGGACATCCTGCAATATTGGCTGCTGACTCTGCTGCGTGTTGCCTCGATTGACCGCCATTTTCGACCGTGCCTCCTTATAGGCTGAGCATCCTTTATAGCTGCTAATGTGGGCTCCCTCGCAATTGGCGCATTTAGAAGCAGTTTGCCTGGGTTTGGTGCAGGCTGTAGTGGCATGCGCGCCTGCGCATTTCATGCACGTGAACGGGCGTCGGCAATAGTTCTTGGTGTGTCCAAATGCTTGGCACCGATGGCACTGAGCTGGGTCACGAGGCTTTGCTTGCTTCTCGATGACTACTGCTTGATTGCCCAGTTCTTTGATATTCAGAATTTGCTCGTGGCTGCCGTCCGCAGCAGTGTCAATCTCCACCTCAAACATGTTTAGTGGGTTTTGAGAGATGCGGTGCTTCATGACTCTTATATATCTAGTATTGAAGCCAGCCACTAGAAGCTTGGTTGCCAGCCAGTCACACGGAGTGCTGTGATGCAGTTGTCGAATTATAATACGGAACCCCCTTTCGCTACGCAATTGGTGCGTATGGTGTTGTATTCCGTCTTCGTCAAGAATTTTCAGTGCTGCTATGTATGTTGGCATATCTTCGCAGATGATGCGAAGTGCGCTGCCGGCAGTTGTCCGTGTTTTAAATTTACCTATTTGTTTGCTTCTTTGAAGCTTCTCTAGCAAAGGCATGATTGCTGGAACAAATGGCAAAATCAGTGGCGGGATTTTTTGGTTTGTTTGTTGCTGAAGTGGAGTGGCGTTAAGTTGCGTTTGTTGTTGTTTATCGTCACACTGTGTTTGTTGTGTATGCGTCTCATTGTCTTGTTGGCTGGCTTGGCACAAGTTTTCTTGTTGGAGTCTTTTAGCGAAGTTGCTTTTAAAAATCGGTGTTATAATTTGCGGAAAGTCAATATTATCGTCAGAGTCGTCTTCCATGTCAGTGTTTTTCCTTTTGTAAGGAGTTTGTCCATTGGCTGAGTTTATTGCAGTTGTGGCTGGGACTGGCAGTTCGTGGGGGAGCAGAGGAGGGACGCTGGAGAGCCAATTCTTTACATTATTAGTAGTGTCATAATTGCTCTTTACAGTTGACGGGGTCAGCTGGATGGTTGCAGACGAAGAAGGAGGGCGGGGCATCGCATTAATTCTCTGAGCTGTATTGTCTGCAGACTCAGAAGAACTAATTGTCATTGCTTCATCTCTGCTGTTTTTCTGTTGTGTGCATTGCTGCTTAGCGGCATTGCACTCGTCAGAGTCGTCTGCGCATGTATTGGTGTGCTCGAAATTTCTCTCTGCTGCCGTTATTGTCGCTTTCTTTTTGTGCGCTGCAGTGAGAGACAGAGACAGCGAGCGTTTTCTGTCCTTGCTGTCGTTCGGCAATTCTGTTATTTTATTGGCTGCTTCGTTAACGGCGGGAAGGGAAATTTTTGTTTGTATGTGTTCGTGAGTGTTTGTGTTGGTCGGCTGTTGGTCAGGACGCAGAAGTGTGTGTGTGTTTGGTACGTCTGTGTTCGTTATTGCTTTCTTTGTTGCTGCAGTCTTACTGCGAAGAAGTGGCGGGGAAATATGCACTGTAAAATTCTCTTTTCTTGCGTATTCCCTAATTTTTGGTGGTTGTTGGTGTGTGTGTGTGCCGTTTCTTTTTTCAGCGTTTGAGTGTGTGGAAGTGGACGCCGCTGTTGCTGTGCCCGAAAAGTGCACCTTTTTTGCATTGGCGTTGGCGATCCTTTTATGGACATGCGCCGAGGATAGCGGCAGCGCAGGCTTGGCTCCTCTTTGAGCAGTTTTCTTAATTGTTATATGTGGTTTTACCTTATTGGCCGTCGTCAGAGTCTTGGCTGGTTTGGGGTTAGCTCGGAGGGGGGCGTCTTTAGTGGTCATCTTTGGTTCTGAGGACTTCTCATCCCTCGGCATGGTTGTGTCTTCCTGCAGTGGAGTCGTCATGTTGGTGGCGGGGCGTGGTTTAGATGGCAGAAGTGTCGTGTTGGCTTCGTTGTCAGCGGAGCCCGAGTCGCCGTCGCTTGACTGGATGCAGCACAGCTCGTAGCTAGATCCAGATCCGGATGATGGAGGAGATCCCCCGAAGAAATCCCACTCCTCAATCCCAGTCGACATTTTAATTTTCACTTGCACTTGTTCTTCTTTTTCTAGCAGTGATTTTTTGTTGTTTTAATTTTAATGACGGAGACACATTTTTAAAAAGCAAACTTGTCCCTTCAGCACGCAGACTGAAGGTTTAATTTTATTTCCTTCTTTTTATATTACTATAACAGCAACTTCTAAAGGAGTATTCAAACTTAAAATTAGGCGGCAAAACTTTAACAGTCCGCTGTTAACATCAACACTGATATTGAATTTAGTGGCAACGCTTAATATACTAAATATATTAGAGTGGACATGGAATAATTGAGTTACCAGTTCTGGTAACACTACGTCAGAAAAGGTAAACAATTCATCGTTTATACAATTTTTAGCAACACAAAAATTTAAATAACGTCGTTTTTATATAATATTTAGATGGATGTCGGCTTGGCGAACTTGGGGCCCTCTTGCACCTGCCGCGCTCGTCTCGTCCAGGATCTACTGCCGAAGTGGAGTGTCGTCTGTGTCATCATTGTTGGGCCAGCACGTTGCACTAGTGCTCGATGCTGGCCAGGTCCAGTAGGAAGACGTCAGCACCCAGTGATAACTGCTGCCCATTGGAGTAATTGCGGCGAGTATTGTGTTGTCATCAAGTTAACGTTGCTTAATGCCAATCTTCTTGCAGGTCAGCGTCAAATAGAGGAGGGCTCGGCGCCACGCCGCATGTGCTTCGTTCTGCTAAAGAGTGGAATTAAAAGTTAAGTTGGCGAATTGGAAAGCAGTAAGGAGTTGTATCGTGAATAGATATTTTCGCCGTGTTGATTTCTTTTTATATTGCTATTTGCAGGTATAGCTCGATTATCGTCAATGTGCTGCTCGCGCCGCAGGCGTACCAAAATGCGATTTTAAAAGAGTCGCCATTCTGGATGCCAGTGCGAGAGGCAATTGTGCGATTGATTGGGGCTGGATATGGAGATCTTCTGACTGGATTGTGCCTATTCGTCAAGTGCTTCGTCAATGGCTGGAGGATTTGGCAGCTCCATGCAGATGTCTGTGATATCGTCTGGTAGTTGATGCTGTGCAGTTGGTGATGTATTGTTTTTATGGATAGAAATGAGTTTATACACAATATTAAACAGATGATCAATTCTCTTTTCCATGTTTCTGAATATCATTGTGTTTTGTTCAATGATTTGGGCAAGAGAGCTGTTTGTCAAATCCGTTTTTCTCGTTTGTGGCGGGTTGAGCGTGGATACAGATGCTGCTGGCTGTGGCGTTGCTGTGCTTGGAGGAGCAACAACTGGAGATTGCTGTTGCTCGTTGCGCAACTTTTGTTGAAACTTTCTTAAGTGCGTTTGTGCAGGATTTCGTGTTTTCCCGTGGCCAGACTTTCGAGTTGCGCGCCCACGCGCAATTTTGAAAGTGACTGATGAAGCTTTAAACGTGCTGCCATATGCTGTGCTTTGTTGTGTTTGCTGCCTCGAGCTGGAGTCCGTCGGATGTGTTTGCTGCTGGTGTTGAATTTGAGATGGTTTCTGCTGCTGCTGAAGTTGTTGTTGTTGCTTTCTTTCTAGCTGCTTTTGGACGTTAGGTGAGTGTGTATCAGCTGGAGTCTGGGTATGTGAATTGCTGCTGCTGCTGCGTACTACTTCGCTAAAAGTTTTAATGCTTTTCAGCGAGGTTTTATTTGTTTGGATTGGTGCGTTGAGTTGGCGTCTTGGAGGCAGATTATGCTGGATTTGTCTGCGAGGCTGGACATCCTGCAATATTGGCTGCTGACTCTGCTGCGTGTTGCCTCGATTGACCGCCATTTTCGACCGTGCCTCCTTATAGGCTGAGCATCCTTTATAGCTGCTAATGTGGGCTCCCTCGCAATTGGCGCATTTAGAAGCAGTTTGCCTGGGTTTGGTGCAGGCTGTAGTGGCATGCGCGCCTGCGCATTTCATGCACGTGAACGGGCGTCGGCAATAGTTCTTGGTGTGTCCAAATGCTTGGCACCGATGGCACTGAGCTGGGTCACGAGGCTTTGCTTGCTTCTCGATGACTACTGCTTGATTGCCCAGTTCTTTGATATTCAGAATTTGCTCGTGGCTGCCGTCCGCAGCAGTGTCAATCTCCACCTCAAACATGTTTAGTGGGTTTTGAGAGATGCGGTGCTTCATGACTCTTATATATCTAGTATTGAAGCCAGCCACTAGAAGCTTGGTTGCCAGCCAGTCACACGGAGTGCTGTGATGCAGTTGTCGAATTATAATACGGAACCCCCTTTCGCTACGCAATTGGTGCGTATGGTGTTGTATTCCGTCTTCGTCAAGAATTTTCAGTGCTGCTATGTATGTTGGCATATCTTCGCAGATGATGCGAAGTGCGCTGCCGGCAGTTGTCCGTGTTTTAAATTTACCTATTTGTTTGCTTCTTTGAAGCTTCTCTAGCAAAGGCATGATTGCTGGAACAAATGGCAAAATCAGTGGCGGGATTTTTTGGTTTGTTTGTTGCTGAAGTGGAGTGGCGTTAAGTTGCGTTTGTTGTTGTTTATCGTCACACTGTGTTTGTTGTGTATGCGTCTCATTGTCTTGTTGGCTGGCTTGGCACAAGTTTTCTTGTTGGAGTCTTTTAGCGAAGTTGCTTTTAAAAATCGGTGTTATAATTTGCGGAAAGTCAATATTATCGTCAGAGTCGTCTTCCATGTCAGTGTTTTTCCTTTTGTAAGGAGTTTGTCCATTGGCTGAGTTTATTGCAGTTGTGGCTGGGACTGGCAGTTCGTGGGGGAGCAGAGGAGGGACGCTGGAGAGCCAATTCTTTACATTATTAGTAGTGTCATAATTGCTCTTTACAGTTGACGGGGTCAGCTGGATGGTTGCAGACGAAGAAGGAGGGCGGGGCATCGCATTAATTCTCTGAGCTGTATTGTCTGCAGACTCAGAAGAACTAATTGTCATTGCTTCATCTCTGCTGTTTTTCTGTTGTGTGCATTGCTGCTTAGCGGCATTGCACTCGTCAGAGTCGTCTGCGCATGTATTGGTGTGCTCGAAATTTCTCTCTGCTGCCGTTATTGTCGCTTTCTTTTTGTGCGCTGCAGTGAGAGACAGAGACAGCGAGCGTTTTCTGTCCTTGCTGTCGTTCGGCAATTCTGTTATTTTATTGGCTGCTTCGTTAACGGCGGGAAGGGAAATTTTTGTTTGTATGTGTTCGTGAGTGTTTGTGTTGGTCGGCTGTTGGTCAGGACGCAGAAGTGTGTGTGTGTTTGGTACGTCTGTGTTCGTTATTGCTTTCTTTGTTGCTGCAGTCTTACTGCGAAGAAGTGGCGGGGAAATATGCACTGTAAAATTCTCTTTTCTTGCGTATTCCCTAATTTTTGGTGGTTGTTGGTGTGTGTGTGTGCCGTTTCTTTTTTCAGCGTTTGAGTGTGTGGAAGTGGACGCCGCTGTTGCTGTGCCCGAAAAGTGCACCTTTTTTGCATTGGCGTTGGCGATCCTTTTATGGACATGCGCCGAGGATAGCGGCAGCGCAGGCTTGGCTCCTCTTTGAGCAGTTTTCTTAATTGTTATATGTGGTTTTACCTTATTGGCCGTCGTCAGAGTCTTGGCTGGTTTGGGGTTAGCTCGGAGGGGGGCGTCTTTAGTGGTCATCTTTGGTTCTGAGGACTTCTCATCCCTCGGCATGGTTGTGTCTTCCTGCAGTGGAGTCGTCATGTTGGTGGCGGGGCGTGGTTTAGATGGCAGAAGTGTCGTGTTGGCTTCGTTGTCAGCGGAGCCCGAGTCGCCGTCGCTTGACTGGATGCAGCACAGCTCGTAGCTAGATCCAGATCCGGATGATGGAGGAGATCCCCCGAAGAAATCCCACTCCTCAATCCCAGTCGACATTTTAATTTTCACTTGCACTTGTTCTTCTTTTTCTAGCAGTGATTTTTTGTTGTTTTAATTTTAATGACGGAGACACATTTTTTTTTAATAGCAAACTTGTCCCTTCAGCACGCAGACTGAAGGTTTAATTTTATTTCCTTCTTTTTATATTACTATAACAGCAACTTCTAAAGGAGTATTCAAACTTAAAATTAGGCGGCAAAACTTTAACAGTCCGCTGTTAACATCAACACTGATATTGAATTTAGTGGCAACGCTTAATATACTAAATATATTAGAGTGGACATGGAATAATTGAGTTACCAGTTCTGGTAACACTACGTCAGAAAAGGTAAACAATTCATCGTTTATACAATTTTTAGCAACACAAAAATTTAAATAACGTCGTTTTTATATAATATTTAGATGGATGTCGGCTTGGCGAACTTGGGGCCCTCTTGCACCTGCCGCGCTCGTCTCGTCCAGGATCTACTGCCGAAGTGGAGTGTCGTCTGTGTCATCATTGTTGGGCCAGCACGTTGCACTAGTGCTCGATGCTGGCCAGGTCCAGTAGGAAGACGTCAGCACCCAGTGATAACTGCTGCCCATTGGAGTAATTGCGGCGAGTATTGTGTTGTCATCAAGTTAACGTTGCTTAATGCCAATCTTCTTGCAGGTCAGCGTCAAATAGAGGAGGGCTCGGCGCCACGCCGCATGTGCTTCGTTCTGCTAAAGAGTGGAATTAAAAGTTAAGTTGGCGAATTGGAAAGCAGTAAGGAGTTGTATCGTGAATAGATATTTTCGCCGTGTTGATTTCTTTTTATATTGCTATTTGCAGGTATAGCTCGATTATCGTCAATGTGCTGCTCGCGCCGCAGGCGTACCAAAATGCGATTTTAAAAGAGTCGCCATTCTGGATGCCAGTGCGAGAGGCAATTGTGCGATTGATTGGGGCTGGATATGGAGATCTTCTGACTGGATTGTGCCTATTCGTCAAGTGCTTCGTCAATGGCTGGAGGATTTGGCAGCTCCATGCAGATGTCTGTGATATCGTCTGGTAGTTGATGCTGTGCAGTTGGTGATGTATTGTTTTTATGGATAGAAATGAGTTTATACACAATATTAAACAGATGATCAATTCTCTTTTCCATGTTTCTGAATATCATTGTGTTTTGTTCAATGATTTGGGCAAGAGAGCTGTTTGTCAAATCCGTTTTTCTCGTTTGTGGCGGGTTGAGCGTGGATACAGATGCTGCTGGCTGTGGCGTTGCTGTGCTTGGAGGAGCACAACTGGAGATTGCTGTTCTCGTTGCGCAACTTTTGTTGAAACTTTCTTAAGTGCGTTTGTGCAGGATTTCTTTTTCCCGTGGCCAGACTTTCGAGTTCCGCCCACGCGCAATTTTGAAAGTGACTATGAAGCTTTAAACGTGCTGCCATATGCTGTGCTTTGTTGTGTTTCTGCCTCGAGCTGAGTCCGTCGGATGTGTTTGCTGCTGGTGTTGAATTTGAATGGTTTCTGCTGCTGCTGAAGTTGTTGTTGTTGCTTTCTTTCTAGCTGCTTTTGGACGTTAGGTAGTGTGTATCAGCTGGAGTCTGGGTATGTGAATTGCTGCTGCTGCTGCGTACTACTTCGCTAAAAGTTTTAATGCTTTTCAGCGAGGTTTTATTTGTTTGGATTGGTGCGTTGAGTTGGCGTCTTGGAGGCAGATTATGCTGGATTTGTCTGCGAGGCTGGACATCCTGCAATATTGGCTGCTGACTCTGCTGCGTGTTGCCTCGATTGACCGCCATTTTCGACCGTGCCTCCTTATAGGCTGAGCATCCTTTATAGCTGCTAATGTGGGCTTCCTCGCAATTGGCGCATTTAGAAGCAGTTTGCCTGGGTTTGGTGCAGGCTGTAGTGGCATGCGCGCCTGCGCATTTCATCACTGAACGGGCGTCGGCAATAGTTCTTGGTGTGTCCAAATGCTTGGCACCGATGGCACTGAGCTGGGTCACGAGGCTTTGCTTGCTTCTCGATGACTACTGCTTGATTGCCCAGTTCTTTGATATTCAGAATTTGCTCGTGGCTGCCGTCCGCAGCAGTGTCAATCTCCACCTCAAACATGTTTAGTGGGTTTTGAGAGATGCGGTGCTTCATGACTCTTATATATCTAGTCTGTGTTCGTTATTGCTTTCTTTGTTGCTGCAGTCTTACTGCGAAGAAGTGGCGGGGAAATATGCACTGTAAAATTCTCTTTTCTTGCGTATTTCCTAATTTTTGGTGGTTGTTGGTGTGTGTGTGTGCCGTTTCTTTTTTCAGCGTTTGAGTGTGTGGAAGTGGACGCCGCTGTTGCTGTGCCCGAAAAGTGCACCTTTTTTGCATTGGCGTTGGCGATCTTTTTATGGACATGCGCCGAGGATAGCGGCAGCGCAGGCTTGGCTCCTCTTTGAGCAGTTTTCTTAATTGTTATATGTGGTTTTACCTTATTGGCCGTCGTCAGAGTCTTAGCTGGTTTGGGGTTAGCTCGGAGGGGGCGTCTTTAGTGGTCATCTTTGGTTCTGAGGACTTCTCATCCCTCGGCATGGTTGTGTCTTCCTGCAGTGGAGTCGTCATGTTGGTGGCGGGGCGTGGTTTAGATGGCAGAAGTGTCGTGTTGGCTTCGTTGTCAGCGGAGCCCGAGTCGCCGTCGCTTGACTGGATGCAGCACAGCTCGTAGCTAATCCAGATCCGGATGATGGAGGAGATCCCCCGAAGAAATCCCACTCCTCAATCCCAGTCGACATTTTAATTTTCACTTGCACTTGTTCTTCTTTTTTGCAAACTTGTCCCTTCAGCACGCAGACTGAAGGTTTAATTTTATTTCCTTCTTTTTATATTACTATAACAGCAACTTCTAAAGGAGTATTCAAACTTAAAATTAGGCGGCAAAACTTTAACAGTCCGCTGTTAACATCAACACTGATATTGAATTTAGTGGCAACGCTTAATATACTAAATATATTAGAGTGGACATGGAATAATTGAGTTACCAGTTCTGGTAACACTACGTCAGAAAAGGTAAACAATTCATCGTTTATACAATTTTTAGCAACACAAAAATTTAAATAACGTCGTTTTTATATAATATTTAGATGGATGTCGGCTTGGCGAACTTGGGGCCCTCTTGCACCTGCCGCGCTCGTCTCGTCCAGGATCTACTGCCGAAGTGGAGTGTCGTCTGTGTCATCATTGTTGGGCCAGCACGTTGCACTAGTGCTCGATGCTGGCCAGGTCCAGTAGGAAGACGTCAGCACCCAGTGATAACTGCTGCCCATTGGAGTAATTGCGGCGAGTATTGTGTTGTCATCAAGTTAACGTTGCTTAATGCCAATCTTCTTGCAGGTCAGCGTCAAATAGAGGAGGGCTCGGCGCCACGCCGCATGTGCTTCGTTCTGCTAAAGAGTGGAATTAAAAGTTAAGTTGGCGAATTGGAAAGCAGTAAGGAGTTGTATCGTGAATAGATATTTTCGCCGTGTTGATTTCTTTTTATATTGCTATTTGCAGGTATAGCTCGATTATCGTCAATGTGCTGCTCGCGCCGCAGGCGTACCAAAATGCGATTTTAAAAGAGTCGCCATTCTGGATGCCAGTGCGAGAGGCAATTGTGCGATTGATTGGGGCTGGATATGGAGATCTTCTGACTGGATTGTGCCTATTCGTCAAGTGCTTCGTCAATGGCTGGAGGATTTGGCAGCTCCATGCAGATGTCTGTGATATCGTCTGGTAGTTGATGCTGTGCAGTTGGTGATGTATTGTTTTTATGGATAGAAATGAGTTTATACACAATATTAAACAGATGATCAATTCTCTTTTCCATGTTTCTGAATATCATTGTGTTTTGTTCAATGATTTGGGCAAGAGAGCTGTTTGTCAAATCCGTTTTTCTCGTTTGTGGCGGGTTGAGCGTGGATACAGATGCTGCTGGCTGTGGCGTTGCTGTGCTTGGAGGAGCAACAACTGGAGATTGCTGTTGCTCGTTGCGCAACTTTTGTTGAAACTTTCTTAAGTGCGTTTGTGCAGGATTTCGTGTTTTCCCGTGGCCAGACTTTCGAGTTGCGCGCCCACGCGCAATTTTGAAAGTGACTGATGAAGCTTTAAACGTGCTGCCATATGCTGTGCTTTGTTGTGTTTGCTGCCTCGAGCTGGAGTCCGTCGGATGTGTTTGCTGCTGGTGTTGAATTTGAGATGGTTTCTGCTGCTGCTGAAGTTGTTGTTGTTGCTTTCTTTCTAGCTGCTTTTGGACGTTAGGTGAGTGTGTATCAGCTGGAGTCTGGGTATGTGAATTGCTGCTGCTGCTGCGTACTACTTCGCTAAAAGTTTTAATGCTTTTCAGCGAGGTTTTATTTGTTTGGATTGGTGCGTTGAGTTGGCGTCTTGGAGGCAGATTATGCTGGATTTGTCTGCGAGGCTGGACATCCTGCAATATTGGCTGCTGACTCTGCTGCGTGTTGCCTCGATTGACCGCCATTTTCGACCGTGCCTCCTTATAGGCTGAGCATCCTTTATAGCTGCTAATGTGGGCTCCCTCGCAATTGGCGCATTTAGAAGCAGTTTGCCTGGGTTTGGTGCAGGCTGTAGTGGCATGCGCGCCTGCGCATTTCATGCACGTGAACGGGCGTCGGCAATAGTTCTTGGTGTGTCCAAATGCTTGGCACCGATGGCACTGAGCTGGGTCACGAGGCTTTGCTTGCTTCTCGATGACTACTGCTTGATTGCCCAGTTCTTTGATATTCAGAATTTGCTCGTGGCTGCCGTCCGCAGCAGTGTCAATCTCCACCTCAAACATGTTTAGTGGGTTTTGAGAGATGCGGTGCTTCATGACTCTTATATATCTAGTATTGAAGCCAGCCACTAGAAGCTTGGTTGCCAGCCAGTCACACGGAGTGCTGTGATGCAGTTGTCGAATTATAATACGGAACCCCCTTTCGCTACGCAATTGGTGCGTATGGTGTTGTATTCCGTCTTCGTCAAGAATTTTCAGTGCTGCTATGTATGTTGGCATATCTTCGCAGATGATGCGAAGTGCGCTGCCGGCAGTTGTCCGTGTTTTAAATTTACCTATTTGTTTGCTTCTTTGAAGCTTCTCTAGCAAAGGCATGATTGCTGGAACAAATGGCAAAATCAGTGGCGGGATTTTTTGGTTTGTTTGTTGCTGAAGTGGAGTGGCGTTAAGTTGCGTTTGTTGTTGTTTATCGTCACACTGTGTTTGTTGTGTATGCGTCTCATTGTCTTGTTGGCTGGCTTGGCACAAGTTTTCTTGTTGGAGTCTTTTAGCGAAGTTGCTTTTAAAAATCGGTGTTATAATTTGCGGAAAGTCAATATTATCGTCAGAGTCGTCTTCCATGTCAGTGTTTTTCCTTTTGTAAGGAGTTTGTCCATTGGCTGAGTTTATTGCAGTTGTGGCTGGGACTGGCAGTTCGTGGGGGAGCAGAGGAGGGACGCTGGAGAGCCAATTCTTTACATTATTAGTAGTGTCATAATTGCTCTTTACAGTTGACGGGGTCAGCTGGATGGTTGCAGACGAAGAAGGAGGGCGGGGCATCGCATTAATTCTCTGAGCTGTATTGTCTGCAGACTCAGAAGAACTAATTGTCATTGCTTCATCTCTGCTGTTTTTCTGTTGTGTGCATTGCTGCTTAGCGGCATTGCACTCGTCAGAGTCGTCTGCGCATGTATTGGTGTGCTCGAAATTTCTCTCTGCTGCCGTTATTGTCGCTTTCTTTTTGTGCGCTGCAGTGAGAGACAGAGACAGCGAGCGTTTTCTGTCCTTGCTGTCGTTCGGCAATTCTGTTATTTTATTGGCTGCTTCGTTAACGGCGGGAAGGGAAATTTTTGTTTGTATGTGTTCGTGAGTGTTTGTGTTGGTCGGCTGTTGGTCAGGACGCAGAAGTGTGTGTGTGTTTGGTACGTCTGTGTTCGTTATTGCTTTCTTTGTTGCTGCAGTCTTACTGCGAAGAAGTGGCGGGGAAATATGCACTGTAAAATTCTCTTTTCTTGCGTATTCCCTAATTTTTGGTGGTTGTTGGTGTGTGTGTGTGCCGTTTCTTTTTTCAGCGTTTGAGTGTGTGGAAGTGGACGCCGCTGTTGCTGTGCCCGAAAAGTGCACCTTTTTTGCATTGGCGTTGGCGATCCTTTTATGGACATGCGCCGAGGATAGCGGCAGCGCAGGCTTGGCTCCTCTTTGAGCAGTTTTCTTAATTGTTATATGTGGTTTTACCTTATTGGCCGTCGTCAGAGTCTTGGCTGGTTTGGGGTTAGCTCGGAGGGGGGCGTCTTTAGTGGTCATCTTTGGTTCTGAGGACTTCTCATCCCTCGGCATGGTTGTGTCTTCCTGCAGTGGAGTCGTCATGTTGGTGGCGGGGCGTGGTTTAGATGGCAGAAGTGTCGTGTTGGCTTCGTTGTCAGCGGAGCCCGAGTCGCCGTCGCTTGACTGGATGCAGCACAGCTCGTAGCTAGATCCAGATCCGGATGATGGAGGAGATCCCCCGAAGAAATCCCACTCCTCAATCCCAGTCGACATTTTAATTTTCACTTGCACTTGTTCTTCTTTTTCTAGCAGTGATTTTTTGTTGTTTTAATTTTAATGACGGAGACACATTTTTTTTTAATAAGCAAACTTGTCCCTTCAGCACGCAGACTGAAGGTTTAATTTTATTTCCTTCTTTTTATATTACTATAACAGCAACTTCTAAAGGAGTATTCAAACTTAAAATTAGGCGGCAAAACTTTAACAGTCCGCTGTTAACATCAACACTGATATTGAATTTAGTGGCAACGCTTAATATACTAAATATATTAGAGTGGACATGGAATAATTGAGTTACCAGTTCTGGTAACACTACGTCAGAAAAGGTAAACAATTCATCGTTTATACAATTTTTAGCAACACAAAAATTTAAATAACGTCGTTTTTATATAATATTTAGATGGATGTCGGCTTGGCGAACTTGGGGCCCTCTTGCACCTGCCGCGCTCGTCTCGTCCAGGATCTACTGCCGAAGTGGAGTGTCGTCTGTGTCATCATTGTTGGGCCAGCACGTTGCACTAGTGCTCGATGCTGGCCAGGTCCAGTAGGAAGACGTCAGCACCCAGTGATAACTGCTGCCCATTGGAGTAATTGCGGCGAGTATTGTGTTGTCATCAAGTTAACGTTGCTTAATGCCAATCTTCTTGCAGGTCAGCGTCAAATAGAGGAGGGCTCGGCGCCACGCCGCATGTGCTTCGTTCTGCTAAAGAGTGGAATTAAAAGTTAAGTTGGCGAATTGGAAAGCAGTAAGGAGTTGTATCGTGAATAGATATTTTCGCCGTGTTGATTTCTTTTTATATTGCTATTTGCAGGTATAGCTCGATTATCGTCAATGTGCTGCTCGCGCCGCAGGCGTACCAAAATGCGATTTTAAAAGAGTCGCCATTCTGGATGCCAGTGCGAGAGGCAATTGTGCGATTGATTGGGGCTGGATATGGAGATCTTCTGACTGGATTGTGCCTATTCGTCAAGTGCTTCGTCAATGGCTGGAGGATTTGGCAGCTCCATGCAGATGTCTGTGATATCGTCTGGTAGTTGATGCTGTGCAGTTGGTGATGTATTGTTTTTATGGATAGAAATGAGTTTATACACAATATTAAACAGATGATCAATTCTCTTTTCCATGTTTCTGAATATCATTGTGTTTTGTTCAATGATTTGGGCAAGAGAGCTGTTTGTCAAATCCGTTTTTCTCGTTTGTGGCGGGTTGAGCGTGGATACAGATGCTGCTGGCTGTGGCGTTGCTGTGCTTGGAGGAGCAACAACTGGAGATTGCTGTTGCTCGTTGCGCAACTTTTGTTGAAACTTTCTTAAGTGCGTTTGTGCAGGATTTCGTGTTTTCCCGTGGCCAGACTTTCGAGTTGCGCGCCCACGCGCAATTTTGAAAGTGACTGATGAAGCTTTAAACGTGCTGCCATATGCTGTGCTTTGTTGTGTTTGCTGCCTCGAGCTGGAGTCCGTCGGATGTGTTTGCTGCTGGTGTTGAATTTGAGATGGTTTCTGCTGCTGCTGAAGTTGTTGTTGTTGCTTTCTTTCTAGCTGCTTTTGGACGTTAGGTGAGTGTGTATCAGCTGGAGTCTGGGTATGTGAATTGCTGCTGCTGCTGCGTACTACTTCGCTAAAAGTTTTAATGCTTTTCAGCGAGGTTTTATTTGTTTGGATTGGTGCGTTGAGTTGGCGTCTTGGAGGCAGATTATGCTGGATTTGTCTGCGAGGCTGGACATCCTGCAATATTGGCTGCTGACTCTGCTGCGTGTTGCCTCGATTGACCGCCATTTTCGACCGTGCCTCCTTATAGGCTGAGCATCCTTTATAGCTGCTAATGTGGGCTCCCTCGCAATTGGCGCATTTAGAAGCAGTTTGCCTGGGTTTGGTGCAGGCTGTAGTGGCATGCGCGCCTGCGCATTTCATGCACGTGAACGGGCGTCGGCAATAGTTCTTGGTGTGTCCAAATGCTTGGCACCGATGGCACTGAGCTGGGTCACGAGGCTTTGCTTGCTTCTCGATGACTACTGCTTGATTGCCCAGTTCTTTGATATTCAGAATTTGCTCGTGGCTGCCGTCCGCAGCAGTGTCAATCTCCACCTCAAACATGTTTAGTGGGTTTTGAGAGATGCGGTGCTTCATGACTCTTATATATCTAGTATTGAAGCCAGCCACTAGAAGCTTGGTTGCCAGCCAGTCACACGGAGTGCTGTGATGCAGTTGTCGAATTATAATACGGAACCCCCTTTCGCTACGCAATTGGTGCGTATGGTGTTGTATTCCGTCTTCGTCAAGAATTTTCAGTGCTGCTATGTATGTTGGCATATCTTCGCAGATGATGCGAAGTGCGCTGCCGGCAGTTGTCCGTGTTTTAAATTTACCTATTTGTTTGCTTCTTTGAAGCTTCTCTAGCAAAGGCATGATTGCTGGAACAAATGGCAAAATCAGTGGCGGGATTTTTTGGTTTGTTTGTTGCTGAAGTGGAGTGGCGTTAAGTTGCGTTTGTTGTTGTTTATCGTCACACTGTGTTTGTTGTGTATGCGTCTCATTGTCTTGTTGGCTGGCTTGGCACAAGTTTTCTTGTTGGAGTCTTTTAGCGAAGTTGCTTTTAAAAATCGGTGTTATAATTTGCGGAAAGTCAATATTATCGTCAGAGTCGTCTTCCATGTCAGTGTTTTTCCTTTTGTAAGGAGTTTGTCCATTGGCTGAGTTTATTGCAGTTGTGGCTGGGACTGGCAGTTCGTGGGGGAGCAGAGGAGGGACGCTGGAGAGCCAATTCTTTACATTATTAGTAGTGTCATAATTGCTCTTTACAGTTGACGGGGTCAGCTGGATGGTTGCAGACGAAGAAGGAGGGCGGGGCATCGCATTAATTCTCTGAGCTGTATTGTCTGCAGACTCAGAAGAACTAATTGTCATTGCTTCATCTCTGCTGTTTTTCTGTTGTGTGCATTGCTGCTTAGCGGCATTGCACTCGTCAGAGTCGTCTGCGCATGTATTGGTGTGCTCGAAATTTCTCTCTGCTGCCGTTATTGTCGCTTTCTTTTTGTGCGCTGCAGTGAGAGACAGAGACAGCGAGCGTTTTCTGTCCTTGCTGTCGTTCGGCAATTCTGTTATTTTATTGGCTGCTTCGTTAACGGCGGGAAGGGAAATTTTTGTTTGTATGTGTTCGTGAGTGTTTGTGTTGGTCGGCTGTTGGTCAGGACGCAGAAGTGTGTGTGTGTTTGGTACGTCTGTGTTCGTTATTGCTTTCTTTGTTGCTGCAGTCTTACTGCGAAGAAGTGGCGGGGAAATATGCACTGTAAAATTCTCTTTTCTTGCGTATTCCCTAATTTTTGGTGGTTGTTGGTGTGTGTGTGTGCCGTTTCTTTTTTCAGCGTTTGAGTGTGTGGAAGTGGACGCCGCTGTTGCTGTGCCCGAAAAGTGCACCTTTTTTGCATTGGCGTTGGCGATCCTTTTATGGACATGCGCCGAGGATAGCGGCAGCGCAGGCTTGGCTCCTCTTTGAGCAGTTTTCTTAATTGTTATATGTGGTTTTACCTTATTGGCCGTCGTCAGAGTCTTGGCTGGTTTGGGGTTAGCTCGGAGGGGGGCGTCTTTAGTGGTCATCTTTGGTTCTGAGGACTTCTCATCCCTCGGCATGGTTGTGTCTTCCTGCAGTGGAGTCGTCATGTTGGTGGCGGGGCGTGGTTTAGATGGCAGAAGTGTCGTGTTGGCTTCGTTGTCAGCGGAGCCCGAGTCGCCGTCGCTTGACTGGATGCAGCACAGCTCGTAGCTAGATCCAGATCCGGATGATGGAGGAGATCCCCCGAAGAAATCCCACTCCTCAATCCCAGTCGACATTTTAATTTTCACTTGCACTTGTTCTTCTTTTTCTAGCAGTGATTTTTTGTTGTTTTAATTTTAATGACGGAGCATTTTTTAAATAGCAAACTTGTCCCTTCAGCACGCAGACTGAAGGTTTAATTTTATTTCCTTCTTTTTATATTACTATAACAGCAACTTCTAAAGGAGTATTCAAACTTAAAATTAGGCGGCAAAACTTTAACAGTCCGCTGTTAACATCAACACTGATATTGAATTTAGTGGCAACGCTTAATATACTAAATATATTAGAGTGGACATGGAATAATTGAGTTACCAGTTCTGGTAACACTACGTCAGAAAAGGTAAACAATTCATCGTTTATACAATTTTTAGCAACACAAAAATTTAAATAACGTCGTTTTTATATAATATTTAGATGGATGTCGGCTTGGCGAACTTGGGGCCCTCTTGCACCTGCCGCGCTCGTCTCGTCCAGGATCTACTGCCGAAGTGGAGTGTCGTCTGTGTCATCATTGTTGGGCCAGCACGTTGCACTAGTGCTCGATGCTGGCCAGGTCCAGTAGGAAGACGTCAGCACCCAGTGATAACTGCTGCCCATTGGAGTAATTGCGGCGAGTATTGTGTTGTCATCAAGTTAACGTTGCTTAATGCCAATCTTCTTGCAGGTCAGCGTCAAATAGAGGAGGGCTCGGCGCCACGCCGCATGTGCTTCGTTCTGCTAAAGAGTGGAATTAAAAGTTAAGTTGGCGAATTGGAAAGCAGTAAGGAGTTGTATCGTGAATAGATATTTTCGCCGTGTTGATTTCTTTTTATATTGCTATTTGCAGGTATAGCTCGATTATCGTCAATGTGCTGCTCGCGCCGCAGGCGTACCAAAATGCGATTTTAAAAGAGTCGCCATTCTGGATGCCAGTGCGAGAGGCAATTGTGCGATTGATTGGGGCTGGATATGGAGATCTTCTGACTGGATTGTGCCTATTCGTCAAGTGCTTCGTCAATGGCTGGAGGATTTGGCAGCTCCATGCAGATGTCTGTGATATCGTCTGGTAGTTGATGCTGTGCAGTTGGTGATGTATTGTTTTTATGGATAGAAATGAGTTTATACACAATATTAAACAGATGATCAATTCTCTTTTCCATGTTTCTGAATATCATTGTGTTTTGTTCAATGATTTGGGCAAGAGAGCTGTTTGTCAAATCCGTTTTTCTCGTTTGTGGCGGGTTGAGCGTGGATACAGATGCTGCTGGCTGTGGCGTTGCTGTGCTTGGAGGAGCAACAACTGGAGATTGCTGTTGCTCGTTGCGCAACTTTTGTTGAAACTTTCTTAAGTGCGTTTGTGCAGGATTTCGTGTTTTCCCGTGGCCAGACTTTCGAGTTGCGCGCCCACGCGCAATTTTGAAAGTGACTGATGAAGCTTTAAACGTGCTGCCATATGCTGTGCTTTGTTGTGTTTGCTGCCTCGAGCTGGAGTCCGTCGGATGTGTTTGCTGCTGGTGTTGAATTTGAGATGGTTTCTGCTGCTGCTGAAGTTGTTGTTGTTGCTTTCTTTCTAGCTGCTTTTGGACGTTAGGTGAGTGTGTATCAGCTGGAGTCTGGGTATGTGAATTGCTGCTGCTGCTGCGTACTACTTCGCTAAAAGTTTTAATGCTTTTCAGCGAGGTTTTATTTGTTTGGATTGGTGCGTTGAGTTGGCGTCTTGGAGGCAGATTATGCTGGATTTGTCTGCGAGGCTGGACATCCTGCAATATTGGCTGCTGACTCTGCTGCGTGTTGCCTCGATTGACCGCCATTTTCGACCGTGCCTCCTTATAGGCTGAGCATCCTTTATAGCTGCTAATGTGGGCTCCCTCGCAATTGGCGCATTTAGAAGCAGTTTGCCTGGGTTTGGTGCAGGCTGTAGTGGCATGCGCGCCTGCGCATTTCATGCACGTGAACGGGCGTCGGCAATAGTTCTTGGTGTGTCCAAATGCTTGGCACCGATGGCACTGAGCTGGGTCACGAGGCTTTGCTTGCTTCTCGATGACTACTGCTTGATTGCCCAGTTCTTTGATATTCAGAATTTGCTCGTGGCTGCCGTCCGCAGCAGTGTCAATCTCCACCTCAAACATGTTTAGTGGGTTTTGAGAGATGCGGTGCTTCATGACTCTTATATATCTAGTATTGAAGCCAGCCACTAGAAGCTTGGTTGCCAGCCAGTCACACGGAGTGCTGTGATGCAGTTGTCGAATTATAATACGGAACCCCCTTTCGCTACGCAATTGGTGCGTATGGTGTTGTATTCCGTCTTCGTCAAGAATTTTCAGTGCTGCTATGTATGTTGGCATATCTTCGCAGATGATGCGAAGTGCGCTGCCGGCAGTTGTCCGTGTTTTAAATTTACCTATTTGTTTGCTTCTTTGAAGCTTCTCTAGCAAAGGCATGATTGCTGGAACAAATGGCAAAATCAGTGGCGGGATTTTTTGGTTTGTTTGTTGCTGAAGTGGAGTGGCGTTAAGTTGCGTTTGTTGTTGTTTATCGTCACACTGTGTTTGTTGTGTATGCGTCTCATTGTCTTGTTGGCTGGCTTGGCACAAGTTTTCTTGTTGGAGTCTTTTAGCGAAGTTGCTTTTAAAAATCGGTGTTATAATTTGCGGAAAGTCAATATTATCGTCAGAGTCGTCTTCCATGTCAGTGTTTTTCCTTTTGTAAGGAGTTTGTCCATTGGCTGAGTTTATTGCAGTTGTGGCTGGGACTGGCAGTTCGTGGGGGAGCAGAGGAGGGACGCTGGAGAGCCAATTCTTTACATTATTAGTAGTGTCATAATTGCTCTTTACAGTTGACGGGGTCAGCTGGATGGTTGCAGACGAAGAAGGAGGGCGGGGCATCGCATTAATTCTCTGAGCTGTATTGTCTGCAGACTCAGAAGAACTAATTGTCATTGCTTCATCTCTGCTGTTTTTCTGTTGTGTGCATTGCTGCTTAGCGGCATTGCACTCGTCAGAGTCGTCTGCGCATGTATTGGTGTGCTCGAAATTTCTCTCTGCTGCCGTTATTGTCGCTTTCTTTTTGTGCGCTGCAGTGAGAGACAGAGACAGCGAGCGTTTTCTGTCCTTGCTGTCGTTCGGCAATTCTGTTATTTTATTGGCTGCTTCGTTAACGGCGGGAAGGGAAATTTTTGTTTGTATGTGTTCGTGAGTGTTTGTGTTGGTCGGCTGTTGGTCAGGACGCAGAAGTGTGTGTGTGTTTGGTACGTCTGTGTTCGTTATTGCTTTCTTTGTTGCTGCAGTCTTACTGCGAAGAAGTGGCGGGGAAATATGCACTGTAAAATTCTCTTTTCTTGCGTATTCCCTAATTTTTGGTGGTTGTTGGTGTGTGTGTGTGCCGTTTCTTTTTTCAGCGTTTGAGTGTGTGGAAGTGGACGCCGCTGTTGCTGTGCCCGAAAAGTGCACCTTTTTTGCATTGGCGTTGGCGATCCTTTTATGGACATGCGCCGAGGATAGCGGCAGCGCAGGCTTGGCTCCTCTTTGAGCAGTTTTCTTAATTGTTATATGTGGTTTTACCTTATTGGCCGTCGTCAGAGTCTTGGCTGGTTTGGGGTTAGCTCGGAGGGGGGCGTCTTTAGTGGTCATCTTTGGTTCTGAGGACTTCTCATCCCTCGGCATGGTTGTGTCTTCCTGCAGTGGAGTCGTCATGTTGGTGGCGGGGCGTGGTTTAGATGGCAGAAGTGTCGTGTTGGCTTCGTTGTCAGCGGAGCCCGAGTCGCCGTCGCTTGACTGGATGCAGCACAGCTCGTAGCTAGATCCAGATCCGGATGATGGAGGAGATCCCCCGAAGAAATCCCACTCCTCAATCCCAGTCGACATTTTAATTTTCACTTGCACTTGTTCTTCTTTTTTTTTTAATTAGCAAACTTGTCCCTTCAGCACGCAGACTGAAGGTTTAATTTTATTTCCTTCTTTTTATATTACTATAACAGCAACTTCTAAAGGAGTATTCAAACTTAAAATTAGGCGGCAAAACTTTAACAGTCCGCTGTTAACATCAACACTGATATTGAATTTAGTGGCAACGCTTAATATACTAAATATATTAGAGTGGACATGGAATAATTGAGTTACCAGTTCTGGTAACACTACGTCAGAAAAGGTAAACAATTCATCGTTTATACAATTTTTAGCAACACAAAAATTTAAATAACGTCGTTTTTATATAATATTTAGATGGATGTCGGCTTGGCGAACTTGGGGCCCTCTTGCACCTGCCGCGCTCGTCTCGTCCAGGATCTACTGCCGAAGTGGAGTGTCGTCTGTGTCATCATTGTTGGGCCAGCACGTTGCACTAGTGCTCGATGCTGGCCAGGTCCAGTAGGAAGACGTCAGCACCCAGTGATAACTGCTGCCCATTGGAGTAATTGCGGCGAGTATTGTGTTGTCATCAAGTTAACGTTGCTTAATGCCAATCTTCTTGCAGGTCAGCGTCAAATAGAGGAGGGCTCGGCGCCACGCCGCATGTGCTTCGTTCTGCTAAAGAGTGGAATTAAAAGTTAAGTTGGCGAATTGGAAAGCAGTAAGGAGTTGTATCGTGAATAGATATTTTCGCCGTGTTGATTTCTTTTTATATTGCTATTTGCAGGTATAGCTCGATTATCGTCAATGTGCTGCTCGCGCCGCAGGCGTACCAAAATGCGATTTTAAAAGAGTCGCCATTCTGGATGCCAGTGCGAGAGGCAATTGTGCGATTGATTGGGGCTGGATATGGAGATCTTCTGACTGGATTGTGCCTATTCGTCAAGTGCTTCGTCAATGGCTGGAGGATTTGGCAGCTCCATGCAGATGTCTGTGATATCGTCTGGTAGTTGATGCTGTGCAGTTGGTGATGTATTGTTTTTATGGATAGAAATGAGTTTATACACAATATTAAACAGATGATCAATTCTCTTTTCCATGTTTCTGAATATCATTGTGTTTTGTTCAATGATTTGGGCAAGAGAGCTGTTTGTCAAATCCGTTTTTCTCGTTTGTGGCGGGTTGAGCGTGGATACAGATGCTGCTGGCTGTGGCGTTGCTGTGCTTGGAGGAGCAACAACTGGAGATTGCTGTTGCTCGTTGCGCAACTTTTGTTGAAACTTTCTTAAGTGCGTTTGTGCAGGATTTCGTGTTTTCCCGTGGCCAGACTTTCGAGTTGCGCGCCCACGCGCAATTTTGAAAGTGACTGATGAAGCTTTAAACGTGCTGCCATATGCTGTGCTTTGTTGTGTTTGCTGCCTCGAGCTGGAGTCCGTCGGATGTGTTTGCTGCTGGTGTTGAATTTGAGATGGTTTCTGCTGCTGCTGAAGTTGTTGTTGTTGCTTTCTTTCTAGCTGCTTTTGGACGTTAGGTGAGTGTGTATCAGCTGGAGTCTGGGTATGTGAATTGCTGCTGCTGCTGCGTACTACTTCGCTAAAAGTTTTAATGCTTTTCAGCGAGGTTTTATTTGTTTGGATTGGTGCGTTGAGTTGGCGTCTTGGAGGCAGATTATGCTGGATTTGTCTGCGAGGCTGGACATCCTGCAATATTGGCTGCTGACTCTGCTGCGTGTTGCCTCGATTGACCGCCATTTTCGACCGTGCCTCCTTATAGGCTGAGCATCCTTTATAGCTGCTAATGTGGGCTCCCTCGCAATTGGCGCATTTAGAAGCAGTTTGCCTGGGTTTGGTGCAGGCTGTAGTGGCATGCGCGCCTGCGCATTTCATGCACGTGAACGGGCGTCGGCAATAGTTCTTGGTGTGTCCAAATGCTTGGCACCGATGGCACTGAGCTGGGTCACGAGGCTTTGCTTGCTTCTCGATGACTACTGCTTGATTGCCCAGTTCTTTGATATTCAGAATTTGCTCGTGGCTGCCGTCCGCAGCAGTGTCAATCTCCACCTCAAACATGTTTAGTGGGTTTTGAGAGATGCGGTGCTTCATGACTCTTATATATCTAGTATTGAAGCCAGCCACTAGAAGCTTGGTTGCCAGCCAGTCACACGGAGTGCTGTGATGCAGTTGTCGAATTATAATACGGAACCCCCTTTCGCTACGCAATTGGTGCGTATGGTGTTGTATTCCGTCTTCGTCAAGAATTTTCAGTGCTGCTATGTATGTTGGCATATCTTCGCAGATGATGCGAAGTGCGCTGCCGGCAGTTGTCCGTGTTTTAAATTTACCTATTTGTTTGCTTCTTTGAAGCTTCTCTAGCAAAGGCATGATTGCTGGAACAAATGGCAAAATCAGTGGCGGGATTTTTTGGTTTGTTTGTTGCTGAAGTGGAGTGGCGTTAAGTTGCGTTTGTTGTTGTTTATCGTCACACTGTGTTTGTTGTGTATGCGTCTCATTGTCTTGTTGGCTGGCTTGGCACAAGTTTTCTTGTTGGAGTCTTTTAGCGAAGTTGCTTTTAAAAATCGGTGTTATAATTTGCGGAAAGTCAATATTATCGTCAGAGTCGTCTTCCATGTCAGTGTTTTTCCTTTTGTAAGGAGTTTGTCCATTGGCTGAGTTTATTGCAGTTGTGGCTGGGACTGGCAGTTCGTGGGGGAGCAGAGGAGGGACGCTGGAGAGCCAATTCTTTACATTATTAGTAGTGTCATAATTGCTCTTTACAGTTGACGGGGTCAGCTGGATGGTTGCAGACGAAGAAGGAGGGCGGGGCATCGCATTAATTCTCTGAGCTGTATTGTCTGCAGACTCAGAAGAACTAATTGTCATTGCTTCATCTCTGCTGTTTTTCTGTTGTGTGCATTGCTGCTTAGCGGCATTGCACTCGTCAGAGTCGTCTGCGCATGTATTGGTGTGCTCGAAATTTCTCTCTGCTGCCGTTATTGTCGCTTTCTTTTTGTGCGCTGCAGTGAGAGACAGAGACAGCGAGCGTTTTCTGTCCTTGCTGTCGTTCGGCAATTCTGTTATTTTATTGGCTGCTTCGTTAACGGCGGGAAGGGAAATTTTTGTTTGTATGTGTTCGTGAGTGTTTGTGTTGGTCGGCTGTTGGTCAGGACGCAGAAGTGTGTGTGTGTTTGGTACGTCTGTGTTCGTTATTGCTTTCTTTGTTGCTGCAGTCTTACTGCGAAGAAGTGGCGGGGAAATATGCACTGTAAAATTCTCTTTTCTTGCGTATTCCCTAATTTTTGGTGGTTGTTGGTGTGTGTGTGTGCCGTTTCTTTTTTCAGCGTTTGAGTGTGTGGAAGTGGACGCCGCTGTTGCTGTGCCCGAAAAGTGCACCTTTTTTGTATTGGCGTTGGCGATCCTTTTATGGACATGCGCCGAGGATAGCGGCAGCGCAGGCTTGGCTCCTCTTTGAGCAGTTTTCTTAATTGTTATATGTGGTTTTACCTTATTGGCCGTCGTCAGAGTCTTGGCTGGTTTGGGGTTAGCTCGGAGGGGGGCGTCTTTAGTGGTCATCTTTGGTTCTGAGGACTTCTCATCCCTCGGCATGGTTGTGTCTTCCTGCAGTGGAGTCGTCATGTTGGTGGCGGGGCGTGGTTTAGATGGCAGAAGTGTCGTGTTGGCTTCGTTGTCAGCGGAGCCCGAGTCGCCGTCGCTTGACTGGATGCAGCACAGCTCGTAGCTAGATCCAGATCCGGATGATGGAGGAGATCCCCCGAAGAAATCCCACTCCTCAATCCCAGTCGACATTTTAATTTTCACTTGCACTTGTTCTTTTTTTAATAGCAAACTTGTCCCTTCAGCACGCAGACTGAAGGTTTAATTTTATTTCCTTCTTTTTATATTACTATAACAGCAACTTCTAAAGGAGTATTCAAACTTAAAATTAGGCGGCAAAACTTTAACAGTCCGCTGTTAACATCAACACTGATATTGAATTTAGTGGCAACGCTTAATATACTAAATATATTAGAGTGGACATGGAATAATTGAGTTACCAGTTCTGGTAACACTACGTCAGAAAAGGTAAACAATTCATCGTTTATACAATTTTTAGCAACACAAAAATTTAAATAACATCGTTTTTATATAATATTTGGATGGATGTCGGCTTGGCGAACTTGGGGCCCTCTTGCACCTGCCGCGCTCGTCTCGTCCAGGATCTACTGCCGAAGTGGAGTGTCGTCTGTGTCATCATTGTTGGGCCAGCACGTTGCACTAGTGCTCGATGCTGGCCAGGTCCAGTAGGAAGACGTCAGCACCCAGTGATAACTGCTGCCCATTGGAGTAATTGCGGCGAGTATTGTGTTGTCATCAAGTTAACGTTGCTTAATGCCAATCTTCTTGCAGGTCAGCGTCAAATAGAGGAGGGCTCGGCGCCACGCCGCATGTGCTTCGTTCTGCTAAAGAGTGGAATTAAAAGTTAAGTTGGCGAATTGGAAAGCAGTAAGGAGTTGTATCGTGAATAGATATTTTCGCCGTGTTGATTTCTTTTTATATTGCTATTTGCAGGTATAGCTCGATTATCGTCAATGTGCTGCTCGCGCCGCAGGCGTACCAAAATGCGATTTTAAAAGAGTCGCCATTCTGGATGCCAGTGCGAGAGGCAATTGTGCGATTGATTGGGGCTGGATATGGAGATCTTCTGACTGGATTGTGCCTATTCGTCAAGTGCTTCGTCAATGGCTGGAGGATTTGGCAGCTCCATGCAGATGTCTGTGATATCGTCTGGTAGTTGATGCTGTGCAGTTGGTGATGTATTGTTTTTATGGATAGAAATGAGTTTATACACAATATTAAACAGATGATCAATTCTCTTTTCCATGTTTCTGAATATCATTGTGTTTTGTTCAATGATTTGGGCAAGAGAGCTGTTTGTCAAATCCGTTTTTCTCGTTTGTGGCGGGTTGAGCGTGGATACAGATGCTGCTGGCTGTGGCGTTGCTGTGCTTGGAGGAGCAACAACTGGAGATTGCTGTTGCTCGTTGCGCAACTTTTGTTGAAACTTTCTTAAGTGCGTTTGTGCAGGATTTCGTGTTTTCCCGTGGCCAGACTTTCGAGTTGCGCGCCCACGCGCAATTTTGAAAGTGACTGATGAAGCTTTAAACGTGCTGCCATATGCTGTGCTTTGTTGTGTTTGCTGCCTCGAGCTGGAGTCCGTCGGATGTGTTTGCTGCTGGTGTTGAATTTGAGATGGTTTCTGCTGCTGCTGAAGTTGTTGTTGTTGCTTTCTTTCTAGCTGCTTTTGGACGTTAGGTGAGTGTGTATCAGCTGGAGTCTGGGTATGTGAATTGCTGCTGCTGCTGCGTACTACTTCGCTAAAAGTTTTAATGCTTTTCAGCGAGGTTTTATTTGTTTGGATTGGTGCGTTGAGTTGGCGTCTTGGAGGCAGATTATGCTGGATTTGTCTGCGAGGCTGGACATCCTGCAATATTGGCTGCTGACTCTGCTGCGTGTTGCCTCGATTGACCGCCATTTTCGACCGTGCCTCCTTATAGGCTGAGCATCCTTTATAGCTGCTAATGTGGGCTCCCTCGCAATTGGCGCATTTAGAAGCAGTTTGCCTGGGTTTGGTGCAGGCTGTAGTGGCATGCGCGCCTGCGCATTTCATGCACGTGAACGGGCGTCGGCAATAGTTCTTGGTGTGTCCAAATGCTTGGCACCGATGGCACTGAGCTGGGTCACGAGGCTTTGCTTGCTTCTCGATGACTACTGCTTGATTGCCCAGTTCTTTGATATTCAGAATTTGCTCGTGGCTGCCGTCCGCAGCAGTGTCAATCTCCACCTCAAACATGTTTAGTGGGTTTTGAGAGATGCGGTGCTTCATGACTCTTATATATCTAGTATTGAAGCCAGCCACTAGAAGCTTGGTTGCCAGCCAGTCACACGGAGTGCTGTGATGCAGTTGTCGAATTATAATACGGAACCCCCTTTCGCTACGCAATTGGTGCGTATGGTGTTGTATTCCGTCTTCGTCAAGAATTTTCAGTGCTGCTATGTATGTTGGCATATCTTCGCAGATGATGCGAAGTGCGCTGCCGGCAGTTGTCCGTGTTTTAAATTTACCTATTTGTTTGCTTCTTTGAAGCTTCTCTAGCAAAGGCATGATTGCTGGAACAAATGGCAAAATCAGTGGCGGGATTTTTTGGTTTGTTTGTTGCTGAAGTGGAGTGGCGTTAAGTTGCGTTTGTTGTTGTTTATCGTCACACTGTGTTTGTTGTGTATGCGTCTCATTGTCTTGTTGGCTGGCTTGGCACAAGTTTTCTTGTTGGAGTCTTTTAGCGAAGTTGCTTTTAAAAATCGGTGTTATAATTTGCGGAAAGTCAATATTATCGTCAGAGTCGTCTTCCATGTCAGTGTTTTTCCTTTTGTAAGGAGTTTGTCCATTGGCTGAGTTTATTGCAGTTGTGGCTGGGACTGGCAGTTCGTGGGGGAGCAGAGGAGGGACGCTGGAGAGCCAATTCTTTACATTATTAGTAGTGTCATAATTGCTCTTTACAGTTGACGGGGTCAGCTGGATGGTTGCAGACGAAGAAGGAGGGCGGGGCATCGCATTAATTCTCTGAGCTGTATTGTCTGCAGACTCAGAAGAACTAATTGTCATTGCTTCATCTCTGCTGTTTTTCTGTTGTGTGCATTGCTGCTTAGCGGCATTGCACTCGTCAGAGTCGTCTGCGCATGTATTGGTGTGCTCGAAATTTCTCTCTGCTGCCGTTATTGTCGCTTTCTTTTTGTGCGCTGCAGTGAGAGACAGAGACAGCGAGCGTTTTCTGTCCTTGCTGTCGTTCGGCAATTCTGTTATTTTATTGGCTGCTTCGTTAACGGCGGGAAGGGAAATTTTTGTTTGTATGTGTTCGTGAGTGTTTGTGTTGGTCGGCTGTTGGTCAGGACGCAGAAGTGTGTGTGTGTTTGGTACGTCTGTGTTCGTTATTGCTTTCTTTGTTGCTGCAGTCTTACTGCGAAGAAGTGGCGGGGAAATATGCACTGTAAAATTCTCTTTTCTTGCGTATTCCCTAATTTTTGGTGGTTGTTGGTGTGTGTGTGTGCCGTTTCTTTTTTCAGCGTTTGAGTGTGTGGAAGTGGACGCCGCTGTTGCTGTGCCCGAAAAGTGCACCTTTTTTGCATTGGCGTTGGCGATCCTTTTATGGACATGCGCCGAGGATAGCGGCAGCGCAGGCTTGGCTCCTCTTTGAGCAGTTTTCTTAATTGTTATATGTGGTTTTACCTTATTGGCCGTCGTCAGAGTCTTAGCTGGTTTGGGGTTAGCTCGGAGGGGGGCGTCTTTAGTGGTCATCTTTGGTTCTGAGGACTTCTCATCCCTCGGCATGGTTGTGTCTTCCTGCAGTGGAGTCGTCATGTTGGTGGCGGGGCGTGGTTTAGATGGCAGAAGTGTCGTGTTGGCTTCGTTGTCAGCGGAGCCCGAGTCGCCGTCGCTTGACTGGATGCAGCACAGCTCGTAGCTAGATCCAGATCCGGATGATGGAGGAGATCCCCCGAAGAAATCCCACTCCTCAATCCCAGTCGACATTTTAATTTTCACTTGCACTTGTTCTTCTTTTTTTGCAAACTTGTCCCTTCAGCACGCAGACTGAAGGTTTAATTTTATTTCCTTCTTTTTATATTACTATAACAGCAACTTCTAAAGGAGTATTCAAACTTAAAATTAGGCGGCAAAACTTTAACAGTCCGCTGTTAACATCAACACTGATATTGAATTTAGTGGCAACGCTTAATATACTAAATATATTAGAGTGGACATGGAATAATTGAGTTACCAGTTCTGGTAACACTACGTCAGAAAAGGTAAACAATTCATCGTTTATACAATTTTTAGCAACACAAAAATTTAAATAACGTCGTTTTTATATAATATTTAGATGGATGTCGGCTTGGCGAACTTGGGGCCCTCTTGCACCTGCCGCGCTCGTCTCGTCCAGGATCTACTGCCGAAGTGGAGTGTCGTCTGTGTCATCATTGTTGGGCCAGCACGTTGCACTAGTGCTCGATGCTGGCCAGGTCCAGTAGGAAGACGTCAGCACCCAGTGATAACTGCTGCCCATTGGAGTAATTGCGGCGAGTATTGTGTTGTCATCAAGTTAACGTTGCTTAATGCCAATCTTCTTGCAGGTCAGCGTCAAATAGAGGAGGGCTCGGCGCCACGCCGCATGTGCTTCGTTCTGCTAAAGAGTGGAATTAAAAGTTAAGTTGGCGAATTGGAAAGCAGTAAGGAGTTGTATCGTGAATAGATATTTTCGCCGTGTTGATTTCTTTTTATATTGCTATTTGCAGGTATAGCTCGATTATCGTCAATGTGCTGCTCGCGCCGCAGGCGTACCAAAATGCGATTTTAAAAGAGTCGCCATTCTGGATGCCAGTGCGAGAGGCAATTGTGCGATTGATTGGGGCTGGATATGGAGATCTTCTGACTGGATTGTGCCTATTCGTCAAGTGCTTCGTCAATGGCTGGAGGATTTGGCAGCTCCATGCAGATGTCTGTGATATCGTCTGGTAGTTGATGCTGTGCAGTTGGTGATGTATTGTTTTTATGGATAGAAATGAGTTTATACACAATATTAAACAGATGATCAATTCTCTTTTCCATGTTTCTGAATATCATTGTGTTTTGTTCAATGATTTGGGCAAGAGAGCTGTTTGTCAAATCCGTTTTTCTCGTTTGTGGCGGGTTGAGCGTGGATACAGATGCTGCTGGCTGTGGCGTTGCTGTGCTTGGAGGAGCAACAACTGGAGATTGCTGTTGCTCGTTGCGCAACTTTTGTTGAAACTTTCTTAAGTGCGTTTGTGCAGGATTTCGTGTTTTCCCGTGGCCAGACTTTCGAGTTGCGCGCCCACGCGCAATTTTGAAAGTGACTGATGAAGCTTTAAACGTGCTGCCATATGCTGTGCTTTGTTGTGTTTGCTGCCTCGAGCTGGAGTCCGTCGGATGTGTTTGCTGCTGGTGTTGAATTTGAGATGGTTTCTGCTGCTGCTGAAGTTGTTGTTGTTGCTTTCTTTCTAGCTGCTTTTGGACGTTAGGTGAGTGTGTATCAGCTGGAGTCTGGGTATGTGAATTGCTGCTGCTGCTGCGTACTACTTCGCTAAAAGTTTTAATGCTTTTCAGCGAGGTTTTATTTGTTTGGATTGGTGCGTTGAGTTGGCGTCTTGGAGGCAGATTATGCTGGATTTGTCTGCGAGGCTGGACATCCTGCAATATTGGCTGCTGACTCTGCTGCGTGTTGCCTCGATTGACCGCCATTTTCGACCGTGCCTCCTTATAGGCTGAGCATCCTTTATAGCTGCTAATGTGGGCTCCCTCGCAATTGGCGCATTTAGAAGCAGTTTGCCTGGGTTTGGTGCAGGCTGTAGTGGCATGCGCGCCTGCGCATTTCATGCACGTGAACGGGCGTCGGCAATAGTTCTTGGTGTGTCCAAATGCTTGGCACCGATGGCACTGAGCTGGGTCACGAGGCTTTGCTTGCTTCTCGATGACTACTGCTTGATTGCCCAGTTCTTTGATATTCAGAATTTGCTCGTGGCTGCCGTCCGCAGCAGTGTCAATCTCCACCTCAAACATGTTTAGTGGGTTTTGAGAGATGCGGTGCTTCATGACTCTTATATATCTAGTATTGAAGCCAGCCACTAGAAGCTTGGTTGCCAGCCAGTCACACGGAGTGCTGTGATGCAGTTGTCGAATTATAATACGGAACCCCCTTTCGCTACGCAATTGGTGCGTATGGTGTTGTATTCCGTCTTCGTCAAGAATTTTCAGTGCTGCTATGTATGTTGGCATATCTTCGCAGATGATGCGAAGTGCGCTGCCGGCAGTTGTCCGTGTTTTAAATTTACCTATTTGTTTGCTTCTTTGAAGCTTCTCTAGCAAAGGCATGATTGCTGGAACAAATGGCAAAATCAGTGGCGGGATTTTTTGGTTTGTTTGTTGCTGAAGTGGAGTGGCGTTAAGTTGCGTTTGTTGTTGTTTATCGTCACACTGTGTTTGTTGTGTATGCGTCTCATTGTCTTGTTGGCTGGCTTGGCACAAGTTTTCTTGTTGGAGTCTTTTAGCGAAGTTGCTTTTAAAAATCGGTGTTATAATTTGCGGAAAGTCAATATTATCGTCAGAGTCGTCTTCCATGTCAGTGTTTTTCCTTTTGTAAGGAGTTTGTCCATTGGCTGAGTTTATTGCAGTTGTGGCTGGGACTGGCAGTTCGTGGGGGAGCAGAGGAGGGACGCTGGAGAGCCAATTCTTTACATTATTAGTAGTGTCATAATTGCTCTTTACAGTTGACGGGGTCAGCTGGATGGTTGCAGACGAAGAAGGAGGGCGGGGCATCGCATTAATTCTCTGAGCTGTATTGTCTGCAGACTCAGAAGAACTAATTGTCATTGCTTCATCTCTGCTGTTTTTCTGTTGTGTGCATTGCTGCTTAGCGGCATTGCACTCGTCAGAGTCGTCTGCGCATGTATTGGTGTGCTCGAAATTTCTCTCTGCTGCCGTTATTGTCGCTTTCTTTTTGTGCGCTGCAGTGAGAGACAGAGACAGCGAGCGTTTTCTGTCCTTGCTGTCGTTCGGCAATTCTGTTATTTTATTGGCTGCTTCGTTAACGGCGGGAAGGGAAATTTTTGTTTGTATGTGTTCGTGAGTGTTTGTGTTGGTCGGCTGTTGGTCAGGACGCAGAAGTGTGTGTGTGTTTGGTACGTCTGTGTTCGTTATTGCTTTCTTTGTTGCTGCAGTCTTACTGCGAAGAAGTGGCGGGGAAATATGCACTGTAAAATTCTCTTTTCTTGCGTATTCCCTAATTTTTGGTGGTTGTTGGTGTGTGTGTGTGCCGTTTCTTTTTTCAGCGTTTGAGTGTGTGGAAGTGGACGCCGCTGTTGCTGTGCCCGAAAAGTGCACCTTTTTTGCATTGGCGTTGGCGATCCTTTTATGGACATGCGCCGAGGATAGCGGCAGCGCAGGCTTGGCTCCTCTTTGAGCAGTTTTCTTAATTGTTATATGTGGTTTTACCTTATTGGCCGTCGTCAGAGTCTTAGCTGGTTTGGGGTTAGCTCGGAGGGGGGCGTCTTTAGTGGTCATCTTTGGTTCTGAGGACTTCTCATCCCTCGGCATGGTTGTGTCTTCCTGCAGTGGAGTCGTCATGTTGGTGGCGGGGCGTGGTTTAGATGGCAGAAGTGTCGTGTTGGCTTCGTTGTCAGCGGAGCCCGAGTCGCCGTCGCTTGACTGGATGCAGCACAGCTCGTAGCTAGATCCAGATCCGGATGATGGAGGAGATCCCCCGAAGAAATCCCACTCCTCAATCCCAGTCGACATTTTAATTTTCACTTGCACTTGTTCTTCTTTTTCTAGCAGTGATTTTTTGTTGTTTTAATTTTAATGACGGAGACACATTTTTTTTTAATAGCAAACTTGTCCCTTCAGCACGCAGACTGAAGGTTTAATTTTATTTCCTTCTTTTTATATTACTATAACAGCAACTTCTAAAGGAGTATTCAAACTTAAAATTAGGCGGCAAAACTTTAACAGTCCGCTGTTAACATCAACACTGATATTGAATTTAGTGGCAACGCTTAATATACTAAATATATTAGAGTGGACATGGAATAATTGAGTTACCAGTTCTGGTAACACTACGTCAGAAAAGGTAAACAATTCATCGTTTATACAATTTTTAGCAACACAAAAATTTAAATAACGTCGTTTTTATATAATATTTAGATGGATGTCGGCTTGGCGAACTTGGGGCCCTCTTGCACCTGCCGCGCTCGTCTCGTCCAGGATCTACTGCCGAAGTGGAGTGTCGTCTGTGTCATCATTGTTGGGCCAGCACGTTGCACTAGTGCTCGATGCTGGCCAGGTCCAGTAGGAAGACGTCAGCACCCAGTGATAACTGCTGCCCATTGGAGTAATTGCGGCGAGTATTGTGTTGTCATCAAGTTAACGTTGCTTAATGCCAATCTTCTTGCAGGTCAGCGTCAAATAGAGGAGGGCTCGGCGCCACGCCGCATGTGCTTCGTTCTGCTAAAGAGTGGAATTAAAAGTTAAGTTGGCGAATTGGAAAGCAGTAAGGAGTTGTATCGTGAATAGATATTTTCGCCGTGTTGATTTCTTTTTATATTGCTATTTGCAGGTATAGCTCGATTATCGTCAATGTGCTGCTCGCGCCGCAGGCGTACCAAAATGCGATTTTAAAAGAGTCGCCATTCTGGATGCCAGTGCGAGAGGCAATTGTGCGATTGATTGGGGCTGGATATGGAGATCTTCTGACTGGATTGTGCCTATTCGTCAAGTGCTTCGTCAATGGCTGGAGGATTTGGCAGCTCCATGCAGATGTCTGTGATATCGTCTGGTAGTTGATGCTGTGCAGTTGGTGATGTATTGTTTTTATGGATAGAAATGAGTTTATACACAATATTAAACAGATGATCAATTCTCTTTTCCATGTTTCTGAATATCATTGTGTTTTGTTCAATGATTTGGGCAAGAGAGCTGTTTGTCAAATCCGTTTTTCTCGTTTGTGGCGGGTTGAGCGTGGATACAGATGCTGCTGGCTGTGGCGTTGCTGTGCTTGGAGGAGCAACAACTGGAGATTGCTGTTGCTCGTTGCGCAACTTTTGTTGAAACTTTCTTAAGTGCGTTTGTGCAGGATTTCGTGTTTTCCCGTGGCCAGACTTTCGAGTTGCGCGCCCACGCGCAATTTTGAAAGTGACTGATGAAGCTTTAAACGTGCTGCCATATGCTGTGCTTTGTTGTGTTTGCTGCCTCGAGCTGGAGTCCGTCGGATGTGTTTGCTGCTGGTGTTGAATTTGAGATGGTTTCTGCTGCTGCTGAAGTTGTTGTTGTTGCTTTCTTTCTAGCTGCTTTTGGACGTTAGGTGAGTGTGTATCAGCTGGAGTCTGGGTATGTGAATTGCTGCTGCTGCTGCGTACTACTTCGCTAAAAGTTTTAATGCTTTTCAGCGAGGTTTTATTTGTTTGGATTGGTGCGTTGAGTTGGCGTCTTGGAGGCAGATTATGCTGGATTTGTCTGCGAGGCTGGACATCCTGCAATATTGGCTGCTGACTCTGCTGCGTGTTGCCTCGATTGACCGCCATTTTCGACCGTGCCTCCTTATAGGCTGAGCATCCTTTATAGCTGCTAATGTGGGCTCCCTCGCAATTGGCGCATTTAGAAGCAGTTTGCCTGGGTTTGGTGCAGGCTGTAGTGGCATGCGCGCCTGCGCATTTCATGCACGTGAACGGGCGTCGGCAATAGTTCTTGGTGTGTCCAAATGCTTGGCACCGATGGCACTGAGCTGGGTCACGAGGCTTTGCTTGCTTCTCGATGACTACTGCTTGATTGCCCAGTTCTTTGATATTCAGAATTTGCTCGTGGCTGCCGTCCGCAGCAGTGTCAATCTCCACCTCAAACATGTTTAGTGGGTTTTGAGAGATGCGGTGCTTCATGACTCTTATATATCTAGTATTGAAGCCAGCCACTAGAAGCTTGGTTGCCAGCCAGTCACACGGAGTGCTGTGATGCAGTTGTCGAATTATAATACGGAACCCCCTTTCGCTACGCAATTGGTGCGTATGGTGTTGTATTCCGTCTTCGTCAAGAATTTTCAGTGCTGCTATGTATGTTGGCATATCTTCGCAGATGATGCGAAGTGCGCTGCCGGCAGTTGTCCGTGTTTTAAATTTACCTATTTGTTTGCTTCTTTGAAGCTTCTCTAGCAAAGGCATGATTGCTGGAACAAATGGCAAAATCAGTGGCGGGATTTTTTGGTTTGTTTGTTGCTGAAGTGGAGTGGCGTTAAGTTGCGTTTGTTGTTGTTTATCGTCACACTGTGTTTGTTGTGTATGCGTCTCATTGTCTTGTTGGCTGGCTTGGCACAAGTTTTCTTGTTGGAGTCTTTTAGCGAAGTTGCTTTTAAAAATCGGTGTTATAATTTGCGGAAAGTCAATATTATCGTCAGAGTCGTCTTCCATGTCAGTGTTTTTCCTTTTGTAAGGAGTTTGTCCATTGGCTGAGTTTATTGCAGTTGTGGCTGGGACTGGCAGTTCGTGGGGGAGCAGAGGAGGGACGCTGGAGAGCCAATTCTTTACATTATTAGTAGTGTCAGAATTGCTCTTTACAGTTGACGGGGTCAGCTGGATGGTTGCAGACGAAGAAGGAGGGCGGGGCATCGCATTAATTCTCTGAGCTGTATTGTCTGCAGACTCAGAAGAACTAATTGTCATTGCTTCATCTCTGCTGTTTTTCTGTTGTGTGCATTGCTGCTTAGCGGCATTGCACTCGTCAGAGTCGTCTGCGCATGTATTGGTGTGCTCGAAATTTCTCTCTGCTGCCGTTATTGTCGCTTTCTTTTTGTGCGCTGCAGTGAGAGACAGAGACAGCGAGCGTTTTCTGTCCTTGCTGTCGTTCGGCAATTCTGTTATTTTATTGGCTGCTTCGTTAACGGCGGGAAGGGAAATTTTTGTTTGTATGTGTTCGTGAGTGTTTGTGTTGGTCTGCTGTTGGTCAGGACGCAGAAGTGTGTGTGTGTTTGGTACGTCTGTGTTCGTTATTGCTTTCTTTGTTGCTGCAGTCTTACTGCGAAGAAGTGGCGGGGAAATATGCACTGTAAAATTCTCTTTTCTTGCGTATTCCCTAATTTTTGGTGGTTGTTGGTGTGTGTGTGTGCCGTTTCTTTTTTCAGCGTTTGAGTGTGTGGAAGTGGACGCCGCTGTTGCTGTGCCCGAAAAGTGCACCTTTTTTGCATTGGCGTTGGCGATCCTTTTATGGACATGCGCCGAGGATAGCGGCAGCGCAGGCTTGGCTCCTCTTTGAGCAGTTTTCTTAATTGTTATATGTGGTTTTACCTTATTGGCCGTCGTCAGAGTCTTGGCTGGTTTGGGGTTAGCTCGGAGGGGGGCGTCTTTAGTGGTCATCTTTGGTTCTGAGGACTTCTCATCCCTCGGCATGGTTGTGTCTTCCTGCAGTGGAGTCGTCATGTTGGTGGCGGGGCGTGGTTTAGATGGCAGAAGTGTCGTGTTGGCTTCGTTGTCAGCGGAGCCCGAGTCGCCGTCGCTTGACTGGATGCAGCACAGCTCGTAGCTAGATCCAGATCCGGATGATGGAGGAGATCCCCCGAAGAAATCCCACTCCTCAATCCCAGTCGACATTTTAATGTTCACTTGCACTTGTTCTTCTTTTTCTAGCAGTGATTTTTTGTTGTTTTAATTTTAATGACGGAGACACATTTTTTTTTTAATAGCAAACTTGTCCCTTCAGCACGCAGACTGAAGGTTTAATTTTATTTCCTTCTTTTTATATTACTATAACAGCAACTTCTAAAGGAGTATTCAAACTTAAAATTAGGCGGCAAAACTTTAACAGTCCGCTGTTAACATCAACACTGATATTGAATTTAGTGGCAACGCTTAATATACTAAATATATTAGAGTGGACATGGAATAATTGAGTTACCAGTTCTGGTAACACTACGTCAGAAAAGGTAAACAATTCATCGTTTATACAATTTTTAGCAATACAAAAATTTAAATAACATCGTTTTTATATAATATTTGGATGGATGTCGGCTTGGCGAACTTGGGGCCCTCTTGCACCTGCCGCGCTCGTCTCGTCCAGGATCTACTGCCGAAGTGGAGTGTCGTCTGTGTCATCATTGTTGGGCCAGCACGTTGCACTAGTGCTCGATGCTGGCCAGGTCCAGTAGGAAGACGTCAGCACCCAGTGATAACTGCTGCCCATTGGAGTAATTGCGGCGAGTATTGTGTTAATCAATCCTGCACAAACGCACTTAAGAAAGTTTCAACAAAAGTTGCGCAACGAGCAACAGCAATCTCCAGTTGTTGCTCCTCCAAGCACAGCAACGCCACAGCCAGCAGCATCTGTATCCACGCTCAACCCGCCACAAACGAGAAAAACGGATTTGACAAACAGCTCTCTTGCCCAAATCATTGAACAAAACACAATGATATTCAGAAACATGGAAAAGAGAATTGATCATCTGTTTAATATTGTGTATAAACTCATTTCTATCCATAAGAACAATACATCACCAACTGCACAGCATCAACTACCAGACGATATCACAGACATCTGCATGGAGCTGCCAAATCCTCCAGCCATTGACGAAGCACTTGACGAATAGGCACAATCCAGTCAGAAGATCTCCATATCCAGCCCCAATCAATCGCACAATTGCCTCTCGCACTGGCATCCAGAATGGCGACTCTTTTAAAATCGCATTTTGGTACGCCTGCGGCGCGAGCAGCACATTGACGATAATCGAGCTATACCTGCAAATAGCAATATAAAAAGAAATCAACACGGCGAAAATATCTATTCACGATACAACTCCTTACTGCTTTCCAATTCGCCAACTTAACTTTTAATTCCACTCTTTAGCAGAACGAAGCACATGCGGCGTGGCGCCGAGCCCTCCTCTATTTGACGCTGACCTGCAAGAAGATTGGCATTAAGCAACGTTAACTTGATGACAACACAATACTCGCCGCAATTACTCCAATGGGCAGCAGTTATCACTGGGTGCTGACGTCTTCCTACTGGACCTGGCCAGCATCGAGCACTAGTGCAACGTGCTGGCCCAACAATGATGACACAGACGACACTCCACTTTGGCAGTAGATCCTGGACGAGACGAGCGCGGCAGGTGCAAGAGGGCCCCAAGTTCGCCAAGCCGACATCCATCTAAATATTATATAAAAACGACGTTATTTAAATTTTTGTGTTGCTAAAAATTGTATAAACGATGAATTGTTTACCTTTTCTGACGTAGTGTTACCAGAACTGGTAACTCAATTATTCCATGTCCACTCTAATATATTTAGTATATTAAGCGTTGCCACTAAATTCAATATCAGTGTTGATGTTAACAGCGGACTGTTAAAGTTTTGCCGCCTAATTTTAAGTTTGAATACTCCTTTAGAAGTTGCTGTTATAGTAATATAAAAAGAAGGAAATAAAATTAAACCTTCAGTCTGCGTGCTGAAGGGACAAGTTTGCAAAAAAAGAAGAACAAGTGCAAGTGAAAATTAAAATGTCGACTGGGATTGAGGAGTGGGATTTCTTCGGGGGATCTCCTCCATCATCCGGATCTGGATCTAGCTACGAGCTGTGCTGCATCCAGTCAAGCGACGGCGACTCGGGCTCCGCTGACAACGAAGCCAACACGACACTTCTGCCATCTAAACCACGCCCCGCCACCAACATGACGACTCCACTGCAGGAAGACACAACCATGCCGAGGGATGAGAAGTCCTCAGAACCAAAGATGACCACTAAAGACGCCCCCCTCCGAGCTAACCCCAAACCAGCTAAGACTCTGACGACGGCCAATAAGGTAAAACCACATATAACAATTAAGAAAACTGCTCAAAGAGGAGCCAAGCCTGCGCTGCCGCTATCCTCGGCGCATGTCCATAAAAGGATCGCCAACGCCAATGCAAAAAAGGTGCACTTTTCGGGCACAGCAACAGCGGCGTCCACTTCCACACACTCAAACGCTGAAAAAAGAAACGGCACACACACACACCAACAACCACCAAAAATTAGGGAATACGCAAGAAAAGAGAATTTTACAGTGCATATTTCCCCGCCACTTCTTCGCAGTAAGACTGCAGCAACAAAGAAAGCAATAACGAACACAGACGTACCAAACACACACACACTTCTGCGTCCTGACCAACAGCAGACCAACACAAACACTCACGAACACATACAAACAAAAATTTCCCTTCCCGCCGTTAACGAAGCAGCCAATAAAATAACAGAATTGCCGAACGACAGCAAGGACAGAAAACGCTCGCTGTCTCTGTCTCTCACTGCAGCGCACAAAAAGAAAGCGACAATAACGGCAGCAGAGAGAAATTTCGAGCACACCAATACATGCGCAGACGACTCTGACGAGTGCAATGCCGCTAAGCAGCAATGCACACAACAGAAAAACAGCAGAGATGAAGCAATGACAATTAGTTCTTCTGAGTCTGCAGACAATACAGCTCAGAGAATTAATGCGATGCCCCGCCCTCCTTCTTCGTCTGCAACCATCCAGCTGACCCCGTCAACTGTAAAGAGCAATTATGACACTACTAATAATGTAAAGAATTGGCTCTCCAGCGTCCCTCCTCTGCTCCCCCACGAACTGCCAGTCCCAGCCACAACTGCAATAAACTCAGCCAATGGACAAACTCCTTACAAAAGGAAAAACACTGACATGGAAGACGACTCTGACGATAATATTGACTTTCCGCAAATTATAACACCGATTTTTAAAAGCAACTTCGCTAAAAGACTCCAACAAGAAAACTTGTGCCAAGCCAGCCAACAAGACAATGAGACGCATACACAACAAACACAGTGTGACGATAAACAACAACAAACGCAACTTAACGCCACTCCACTTCAGCAACAAACAAACCAAAAAATCCCGCCACTGATTTTGCCATTTGTTCCAGCAATCATGCCTTTGCTAGAGAAGCTTCAAAGAAGCAAACAAATAGGTAAATTTAAAACACGGACAACTGCCGGCAGCGCACTTCGCATCATCTGCGAAGATATGCCAACATACATAGCAGCACTGAAAATTCTTGACGAAGACGGAATACAACACCATACGCACCAATTGCGTAGCGAAAGGGGGTTCCGTATTATAATTCGACAACTGCATCACAGCACTCCGTGTGACTGGCTGGCAACCAAGCTTCTAGTGGCTGGCTTCAGACGAAGAAGGAGGGCGGGGCATCGCATTAATTCTCTGAGCTGTATTGTCTGCAGACTCAGAAGAACTAATTGTCATTGCTTCATCTCTGCTATTTCGCTGTTGTGTGCATTGCTGCTTAGCGGCATTGCATTCGTCAAAGTCATCTGCGCATGTATTAGTGTGCTCGAAATTTCTCTCTGCTGCCGTTATTGTCGCTTTCTTATTGTGCGCTGCAGCGAGAGACAGAGACAGCGAGCGTTTTCTGTCCTTGCTGTCGTTCGGCAATTCTGTTATTTTATTGGCTGCTTCGTTAACGGCGGGAAGGGAAATTTTTGTTTGTATGTGTTCGTGAGTGTTTGTGTTGGTCGGCTGTTGGTCAGGACGCAGAAGTGTGTGTGTGTTTGGTACGTCTGTGTTCGTTATTGCTTTCTTTGTTGCTGCAGTCTTACTGCGAAGAAGTGGCGGGGAAATATGCACTGTAAAATTCTCTTTTCTTGCATATTCCCTAATTTTTGGTGGTTGTTGGTGTGTGTGTGTGCCGTTTCTTTTTTCAGCGTTTGAGTGTGTGGAAGTGGACGCCGCTGTTGCTGTGCCCGAAGAGTGCGCCTTTTTTGCATTGGCGTTGGCGATCCTTTTATGGACATGCGCCGAGGATAGCGGCAGCGCAGGCTTGGCTCCTCTTTGAGCAGTTTTCTTAATTGTTATATGTGGTTTTACCTTATTGGCCGTCGTCAGAGTCTTGGCTGGTTTGGGATTAGCTCGGAGGGGGGCGTCTTTAGTGGCCGTCTTAGGTTCTGAGGGCTTCTCATCCCTCGGCATGGTTGTGTCCTCCTGCAGTGGAGTCGTCATGTTGGTGGCGGGGCGTGGTTTAGATGGCAGAAGTGTCGTGTTGGCTTCGTTGTCAGTGGAGCCCGAGTCGCCGTCGCTTGACTGGATGCAGCACAGCTCATAGCTGGATCCAGATCCTGAAGATGGAGGAGATCCCCCGAAGAAATCCCACTCCTCAATCCCAGTCGACATTTTAATTTTCACTTGCACTTGTTCTTCTTTTTCTAGCAGTGATTTTTTGTTGTTTTAATTTTAATGACGGAGACACATTTTTTTTTTTTTTTTTTTTTAGCAAAACTTGTCCCTTCAGCACGCAGACTGAAGGTATAATTTTATTTCCTTCTTTTATATTACTCTTACAGCAACTTCTAAAGGAGTATTTGAACTTAACATTAGGCGGCAAAACTTTAACAGTCAGCTGATAACATCTATTTTGATCTTAGTGGCAACGCTTAATATACTAAATATTGTGACGGCCCAAAAGTCTGGCCACACAACATATATCGATAAGCAATAAACAGAGAAAAAAATACTAAAACCATCGTAAATATCGTAATATACGGTCGGTAGGAACTAGGATCGCTCACGCGAGTTAACAGCTCACTTGAGTCAGCAGGAGCTTAACGCTAGCAGACCCAAGTGAGCTTAACAGCTCACTTGAGTCAACAGGAGCTTAACGCTAGCAGACCCAAGTGAGCTTAACAGGGCTATGTTAAGTAGAAAAAAACTGACCTACTTAACGAGATGCCGGTAGACAGGCTCTCACTCTCTGGAAAACGATCAACGGATACAGACCACACACACACGCAAGTACACACACGCAAGTACACACGCATAAGTACACACACGCAAGCACCCCAATACATCGGACAGCAAAACGTATTGCAGGTATGTCAGCAAGTACAATTAGTACTTTTACCACCCCCCATTAGTCAAACAGTGTTAAATAAAACAATATTAGATCAGCGCAATTACGAGCGCTCTTCTTTGTTTACGCGAGTGAATTCACAGTGCGAACTCTGCTTTTCCCCCCCCCCCTCGCCTACAACGGTGTCGGCGCAGCAATCTAGCAGTGTGACTACATACTCGCGTAGATCGTTGCACGTGCCGGGCGTGTGTCGTGTGACCACACACACACATAACCAACGTTTTTGCGAGTTGCGCGTTGCCTCCCTCGTCTGCAAAGTGCCGTGACAGTTCTTGGCAGTGTGACAACACGCTTGCGCAGAGTCTGTACGCATTTGCTAAACTTGTGTTAGTGTGACTACACACTTACACAAGCAGACGTAAAGAGCCGCGAGCCACTCCCTCCCCTCGCGCCCACGAAGTGCCGCACGGACTCTAGCAGTGCGATTACGCAGCTGCGTAGTTTCTGCACGCACGCAAGGTTTGTGTATATGTGACCACACACATACACAAACACAAGTAGAAAATCGCGACCACCCCCTCCCCTCGTGTCTACAAAGTGCCTGCACCGAGCCTAGCATTGCGACCACGCAGTTGCGCCGGCCAGTGTACGCTTTGTAGTTTGAGTGTATATGCCCGCACATACACACAAACGAAGACAGCGAGCCGCGACCACCCCCCCCCCCTCTTGCTTGCGATACCCCGTTGCAACCTCGGGCAGTGTAACTACGCACTTGCGCCCACCTTCTAGAGTTAAACGTAGACAACTAATTTTAAGACATTCCTAAATAAAAGAAAACGAATAATTTCGAAATCACGCACGCGTGTTTCTGGGACGGGATCTTTTCAGCGGGTGTAACCCTATTTCCTAGTTCCATTAGCGACTACGCTAAAGCTGCCGATCTTGCTACTGTGCGGTTACGACGACAACGTCATACTACATAGTCCAAGAAGAGCCTTCCAATTCCCGCCGAGACGATCGCGTCTGTCTCGCAAATCCCTCGACGTCTGACGGTCCATCTGACCAAACATAAATATTCTTGTTTTTCGAACCCTGGACAGTAGCTGGCTATCCCGGCATTGTGACGGCCCAAAAGTCTGGCCACACAACATATATCGATAAGCAATAAACAGAGAAAAAATACTAAAACCATCGTAAATATCGTAATATACGGTCGGTAGGAACTAGGATCGCTCACGCGAGTTAACAGCTCACTTGAGTCAGCAGGAGCTTAACGCTAGCAGACCCAAGTGAGCTTAACAGGGCTATGTTAAGTAGAAAAAACTGACCTACTTAACGAGATGCCGGTAGACAGGCTCTCACTCTCTGGAAAACGATCAACGGATACAGACCACACACACACGCAAGTACACACAGCATAAGTACACACACGCAAGCACCCCAATACATCGGACAGCAAAACGTATTGCAGGTATGTCAGCAAGTACAATTAGTACTTTTACCACCCCCCATTAGTCAAACAGTGTTAAATAAAACAATATTAGATCAGCGCAATTACGAGCGCTCTTCTTTGTTTACGCGAGTGAATTCACAGTGCGAACTCTGCTTTTCCCCCCCCCCCTCGCCTACAACGGTGTCGGCGCAGCAATCTAGCAGTGTGACTACATACTCGCGTAGATCGTTGCACGTGCCGGGCGTGTGTCGTGTGACCACACACACACATAACCAACGTTTTTGCGAGTTGCGCGTTGCCTCCCTCGTCTGCAAAGTGCCGTGACAGTTCTTGGCAGTGTGACAACACGCTTGCGCAGAGTCTGTACGCATTTGCTAAACTTGTGTTAGTGTGACTACACACTTACACAAGCAGACGTAAAGAGCCGCGAGCCACTCCCTCCCCTCGCGCCCACGAAGTGCCGCACGGACTCTAGCAGTGCGATTACGCAGCTGCGTAGTTTCTGCACGCACGCAAGGTTTGTGTATATGTGACCACACACATACACAAACACAAGTAGAAAATCGCGACCACCCCCTCCCCTCGTGTCTACAAAGTGCCTGCACCGAGCCTAGCATTGCGACCACGCAGTTGCGCCGGCCAGTGTACGCTTTGTAGTTTGAGTGTATATGCCCGCACATACACACAAACGAAGACAGCGAGCCGCGACCACCCCCCCCCCCCCCTCTTGCTTGCGATACCCCGTTGCAACCTCGGGCAGTGTAACTACGCACTTGCGCCCACCTTCTAGAGTTAAACGTAGACAACTAATTTTAAGACATTCCTAAATAAAAGAAAACGAATAATTTCGAAATCACGCACGCGTGTTTCTGGGACGGGATCTTTTCAGCGGGTGTAACCCTATTTCCTAGTTCCATTAGCGACTACGCTAAAGCTGCCGATCTTGCTACTGTGCGGTTACGACGACAACGTCATACTACATAGTCCAAGAAGAGCCTTCCAATTCCCGCCGAGACGATCGCGTCTGTCTCGCAAATCCCTCGACGTCTGACGGTCCATCTGACCAAACATAAATATTCTTGTTTTTCGAACCCTGGACAGTAGCTGGCTATCCCGGCGTTGTGACGGTTCGTTACAATATATTAGAGTGAACATGGAATTATTGACTTATCAGTTCTGGTAACACTAGGTTTGGAACAGGTAAGCAATGCAACGTTTATACAATTTTTGGTTACAAAAATTTAAATAATGTCATTTATCTAGATAGGCATCGCCATGGCGAACTCAGTGCCCGTTTGCAGCTGCCGCACTTGTCCCATCCAGGATCTGCTGCAGGAATGGTGTGCCGACTGTGTCCGCTTTGTTCGCATTGTTGGGCGAGCAATGTGGGCACGTTGCACTGTTGCTTGATGCTGGCCAGGTCCAGCGGTGAGCCGTCTGTATCCAGCGAATGTTGCAGCATCGATTGGAGTTTGTGTGGTGAGCGTTGTGTAGTTGTCAAGTTTTAACATTGCTTAATG
>JAWNOW010000708.1:0-10977 GCA_035045625.1 Drosophila formosana | reverse complement strand
CAAGTGAGAAAGCTACAGTCGAGAGTGCTCGACCGTATGATACCCGCAACCCATTTCGAGAGAAAAAAAAAATTTTAATGGTATTTTAAAAACAAATATACCAAAAATATACTGAAACTTGTGTTTTGTTTGTATATATTTGAAAATAACGAATAAAAATCCACAACACCGTTATGGTCACACTGTCAACTAAACAAACAAAGCGCGGGCAGCTGCAAGTGAATTTTGCATATAAAATTGATTCATTAATAACTTCCTTGTTTTTCACTCGATCTCAACCAAATTCACAGGAATTATTGAGAATATAATTGTTATTATGCATACCGAAATTCAATGCTCTAGGTCTATTATTACGGCTTTTACAGTTTCTGGGGGCGGAAAGGGGCGTGGCAAAAATCTAAAACAAACTTGATCTGCGTAAGACCTACACGAATACTGTCACCAAATTTGATATCTCTAGGTCATTCACACACTTAATACGTCCATATGCACTGGGCACTAAAATTTTGATAAATAATTTAACGAATAACTTTTGTTCTACTTATCCGATTTGTACCAAAATTACATGGTATATTAAGAGTGTCAAGCGCAGATGGGCTACCAAATAACACATCATTACACCAAGAACTTTTGGAGTTATACGCGATTTACTAAAAAAAAAAACTTGACTTTTTCTAGATTAATGCTTATTGTGGGCGAAGGGGGCGTGGCATCCAACTTTTGAAATAAACTTGATCTGCGTAGGGTATGAAGGAAACTTTTTGCCAAATTTGGTGTCTCTATGTCTTATAGTCTCTGAGATCCAGGTGTTCATACAGACAGACAGACGGACAGACGGACAGACGGACATGGCTATATCATCTCGGCTGTTGACGCTGATCAAGAATATATATACGCCTCCTTCTGCCTGTTACATACATTTTCTGTTGGCACTAAGTCATAATACCCTTCTACCCTATGGGTAGCGGGTATAAAAAGTGTCTTAAATCTACGTTTAATTCTAGCCAGTGGGCGCAAATGCGTAGTCGCACTGCTCGAGGTTGCAACGGGGTGTCGCAAGCAAGAGGGGAAGGAGTGGTCGTGGCTCGCTGTCTTAGTTTGTGTATAGGTGTGGTCACTCAACACAAATTACAAAGCGTACACTGGGCCGGCACAACTGCGTAGTCGCACTGGTAGACTCAGTGTTGGCGCTTCGTAGACACGAGGGGAGAGGGCGGTCGCGGCTCTCTGCTGGTGTTTGTACATGTGTGTGGTCACACATACACAAATCTTGCATGCGCACGGAAACTATGCAGCTGCGTAATCGCACTGTTAGAGTCCGTGCCGGCACTTCGTGGACGCGGGGGAAGGGAGTGGCTCGCGGCTCTTTACGTCTGCTTGTCTGTGTGTGTAGTCACACTGACACAAGTTTAGCAAGTTGCGTATAGACTCTGCGCAAGCGTGTTGTCACACTGCTAAGAACTATAACGGCACTCTGCAGACGAGGGAGGACAACGAGCAACTCGCCGAAAAGCGTTGGTTATGTACATGTGTAGTCACGCCCGGCACGTGCAGCGATCTACGCAAGTATGTAATCACACTGCTGGAATGCTGCGCCGACACCGTTGTAGGCGAGAGGGGGGGGGGGGGAAAAGCAGAGTTCGAATTGTGAAATCACTCGCGTAGGCAAAGAAGAGCGCTCGAAATTGCGTAACTGTAACTAGAAGAGTTCGATCAATACAAAATCAAAATATTAATTCACTCAATTGTTGTTGCATATAATGGCAAGTTCTAATTCATTTTCGTTCTACTTATTTCGTCTATGTGGTTTCCATCAGCGCACACGTGGGTTATGTGACCTACGTCATACCCTGGATTAATTCCAAGAGAAAATATATATATGTATATATAGTATATTATTATTAAGGTAGTGCTTTAACTAAGACACCTTTCACCGCTGAGTTATACCAAGCCTGGTTATAAATGTTTCAAACAAGCTGGATTTAAACTGGGAGCCGTTATTCGTAAAGATAACTTCAAGAATTATAAAGGTATAAAATATGTTATTTTCTAAATATTGACAGATTTTAGGAGCTGTAAACTTTTTGAGGGGACAAAGAAAGTGGAATTTAGTATTATGATCTACTATGATAAGCAATCCTATGTTTCCTGTCTTCTTTCTCGGATATGGGCCCAATAAATCGATATATAACTTCTGGAAGGGTCTGTCCGACGACAAAGGTGTACCCATTGGTGGTCTCAGAACAATGTTAGGGGCTTTGGTACAGCGACACACATTGCAATTTGATATGTAAGTTCTTATTTGGGTAATCATTCGCGGCCAAAAAAAATATCGCTTTAGCTTTTCTACGGTCTTAGCCATCCCACAATGAGCTGAACCTGGTGAGTCGTGGGATCGTTTGAGAATATCTGAAACAAGTGTTGAAGGAACCCAAAGCTTCCAAGTGTTATCGTCTTTGTATTCACTTCCGTTACTAAAATGTGCTCAAGAGACGTAAATTGCTCAGACTGTAAATTTACTATTGGATTGACTATGTCGAATTCTTCTACTGCTGGATCAATTTGACGTGACAACGCAATTGAAAATGAAAACGCTTGTAGCTTCATTGACCAACGAGCCAACCTTCCGGACATATCTTTCTGCCGCATAAGCCATTGTAAAGACGCGTGGTCAGTAATGACGACAAAATCTTGTCCCTCTATATAGGAACGAAACATTTTTATTCCTTTCAATACTGCAAGATATTCCAGCTTTTCAGACATGAATGCTATGGGTAACTCAATACCATCGCGTTCTTGTGCTAAAACACAACCAATTCCATATGAACTAACGTCACACAAAAGAATAAACTGTTGGGAAAAATCAGGGGTTATTAATATCGGTGCTACTGTTAAACATTACTTAAGCGAGTTGAAAGCTTTGTCGGCTTCCTCATTCCAACTGATAGATTTTTTCCCTTTCAGTAACTCGGTCAGTGGAAAACTAACTGTGGCGTAATTTTCGACGAAACGTCGATACCATCCAGTTAGACCTAAAAATCTTCTCAACTGTTTTATCGAGGTAGGGACTGGGAAATCCGTGATAGAAATAATTTTATCGGGATCAGTCATTATACTACCTTGGCCTATGATAAACCCAAGATATTTAATTTCACGCATACAAAATTTAGATTTGCCAACATTAATGGTAAGATTAGATTTACGCAAACACAAAGCTATTTCTTGTAACAGAATAAGATGTGAATCAAAATCATCAGATAAAATAAGCAAATCGTCTAGATATATAAAAACCCTCTTGCGCAAATGGGCAGGTATGACCTGGTCCATGAGTCTACACAGTGTCAGAGCTGCATTACACAGTCTAAATGGCATCATTTTATACTGATAAAGAGGACGATTTGGGATGTGGGCGTGACTCTTCGTCGAGAGAGATTTGCCAGTATGCATGCTTCATATCTAGTCCCGTTATGAAACTAGCTGGCGGTAATCGACTTAAAATGCCATCTATATGAGATAATGGATATGCATCCCGTCTTGTTACCTTATTCACCTCTCGTGAATCTAGACATAACCTACATTTGTCACCTTTCTTTACTAGTACACAATTAATGCTCCACGGACTTGTGGATACTTTTATAACGTCGAGCGGTAACATATTATATTATCAACTTCAGCAAACATTAATTTTTCGATGGCTGGGGACACTGGTCAATGCCGTTGTTTGATGGGCTTAGTCGATTCGACTTCAATCGAGTGTTTAATTAAAGTTTTTCTCCCCAAACCTTCTTTGCTAAATGACGGGAATATTTCGATCACTGCATTCAAACGCTCCTGTTGTTCTACCGGTAGTAGATGAAATTTTGGTTGTTCGTCTTCAGAGTCTGAAGATCCTACATCAAGTTCAGATATGTCAACTGGAGCTGCTATTTTATCAATCAATCCGAATTTCTTCCAAAAATCTATTCCCAGATAAACATTTTGTTTTAGATCAGGAATAATAAAGAGTTCTAAACTTTCAGTTTTCTGACGATATTTTATTACGGTGCTAAGTTTGCCGACTACATTACTTTTTATTCCATTAGCCGTTAAAATGGCTCCTGAACACTTTTTATACCCGCTACCCATAAGTTAGAAGGGTATTATAATTAAGTGCCAACAGAAAATGTATGTAATAGGCAGAAGGAAGCATCTCCGACCCCATAAAGTAGATATATTCTTGAACAGTGTCAACAGCCGAGACGATATAGCCATGTCCGTCTGTATGAACACCTAGATCTCAGAGACTCTAAGAGCTAGAGCTACCAAATTTGGGGACAGTACTCCTATAAGTCCTACGCAAATCAAGTTTATTTCAAATGTTGGATGCCACGGCCCTTTTCGCCTCCAAAAGTCTGTAAAAGCCGTAATAATAGATCTAGAGCATTGAATTTTGGTATACCCGCTACCCATAGTGTAGAAGGGTATTATAACTTAGTGCCAACAGAAAATGTATGTAACAGGCAGAAGGAGGCATCTCCGACCCCATCAAGTATATTTATTCTTGATCAGTGTCAACAGCCGATATAGCCATGTCCGTCTGTCCGTCTGTCTGTCCGTATGAACACCTAGATCTCGGAGACTATAAGACATAGAGACACCAAATTTGGTACATAGGTTCCTGCGTTCCTTACGCATATAAAGTTTATTTCAAAAGTTGGATGCCACGCCAAGTCAATTTATTTTTATTTAAATCGGGTATAACTCTTTGTGTAATGATGTGTAATTTGGTAAGCCATCTGTGCTTAGCACTCTCAATATACCCTGTAATTTTGATAAGAATCGGATAAGTAGAACAAAAGTTATTTGTGAAATTATATATCAAAATAGTTGTGCCCAATGCATATGGACGTTTAAAGTGTGTAAATGACCTAGAGATATCCAATTTGGAGACAGTATTCGTGTAGGTCTTTCGCAGATCAAGTTTGTTTTAGATTTTTGCACGCTCCTTTCCGCCCCCAAAAACTGGAAAAGCCGTAATAATAGACCTAGAGCAATTTGGTATGCATAATAATAATGATATTCTCAATGATTCCTGTGAATTTGGTTGAGATCGAATGAAATACAAGGAAGTTATTCATGAATCAATTTTATAAGCAAAATTCACTTGCAGATGCTCGCGCTTTGATTGTTTAGTTGACAGTGTGACCATGTCTGTGTTGTGGATTTTTACCCGCTATTTTCAAATATATATTTTGTTAAAATATCATTTATGTTTTTTGTTTTCTCTCGGAATGGGTTGCGGGTTGGTCGAGCACTCTCGACTGTAGATTTCTAACTTGTTTATATTTTAAATAATGCAAGTTTGGCTGCTACAAGAGGGTAGACCCCCTATCCCCACAACCCAAGACCATTAATCCGACCTTGCTGCCGCACTCCAGCCTGCCTAACTGGAACCTCGCTTTCCCCCGTAGCTCTCCTGCCTTCCCTTTAATTTAACGTCCTCTGCGCTCTCGCATCCCTCCGGAAGTTTTCGCTTTTCCCTTTCAGAGTCAGCTCCTCCACTCGGGACCGTCTGGGGTCTTTGCTACGCCGAAAATTGGCCTTAATTTTAAAGCCATGAATTTGATGGCATTTTTAGCTTTTAAAGTGTTTATCACAACATACCAGATATTTGATATTACAATTATATAAATGCCTTGTGTTTATTAATTTCAATTGCGAACAAGCAGAGGAAGGGAGCTAACAACAAAGCCGACGGCTTTGGATCTACAAATAATAATAATGTTCTAAGAAACTCAAACATTAGACCCACTCGCAAATTATTGCATGTTGTAACACTGCGAGTATTTTGTAAAAACGCAAAGAGACTGTGGAGAATTTACGAGAATCAGGGACACTCGAAAAGAATATCCCATAGGATGTAATTTAAGTATATGATAACAAAATAAATATAATATGTATGTTTGGTTATAATTGCCCAGTGGATTCTAGTATTCTTTAAAGTTTTTCATTGACTGAGGTATATAACCAGAATGATTTTCTCCAGCCCTGGCATGAAAGTCAATCATTGGAGGGTGTTTTTAGTGGCATACTAAAAATGCGCCACACAACAAATCCCAAAATCCCCGCTAGCAAAATTATTTTAATTCACTTTTGGACATCACGTCTTTGTTTTTCTTTTCTGTGTTGGCTTTGACATTGCCAATTTCCTTTGCGCTCTGACTACGGCTACGGCTAAGTCCCGCTCCGACTACTGCTGCTTAAGGCAAAAACGCCAAGGGGCAAAAACCAGCAGCAACAGCAACGACAACGACTTCGGCAAAAGCGAACAGCAAACAGAAGTCGCTGTATTATCAAATGTATTTTTATGCTCTTTTGATTTTTATAACCATGCCAGCCAGCAATACCAACAATGGAAACAAGGGGAATAACAACTCTCTGGGCAGTTGATAAGTGAGCTGGGAAATAGGAAAACCCCTGCTCTGCCCTGGGTCGTCATACCCACTGACATTCCAAATAGTAGTGCTCCTACAGCTACTTAAAATTAAACAAATTACACCAGAACAGTAACATTTTCGTTGAGGAAAAACTGTCTTCAAATTGTCCACAGAGCTGTCAAGTTCGTCGTCGAGGATATTATTGTCTCTGCTCCTTCGAGCACGTGCTCGAATTAAATGTTCCGTGAAATAAATCCAACAAGAACAACAAGACAAAGAACTCTTAACAAAATTGCTAACATTAAGCAAAATAAAAAGACGACTAATTTTGGAATATAATTAATACGAAGGATTATTCAATTTTTATAATTATTATCAAAATGTTTAGAGAATTGTCAATTGAAGTGGGAAAGGTAATGATTTGTTTCCTGTAGTATCAGACACTTTCTGATTTTTATACCATCGCTTTTTCTTTTCTAGCATGCGTCCCGAAGGATAACAGCTCTGTTCATTTAACATAATGTTTGCGGAAATTCTTGTTTTTTATCACAAAATGTTTAGGAATTATCAATGTTAAATCGTTGCCAAATCGACACATGATTAGTATGCTATAAGGAAAACAATAAAACCAAAAGCGAATTGAGCCAGATAATGGCCAAAAGACGAATAAGTGACTACGACATAGGTTTAGGCATCTCGAAAATGCCAAATGATTTACTTAATTCTATTTTCTGTTGCCACTGCTAATTTATGAGGGCTGGTTACTAAGAGTCGTGATTAGGAATGAGAGAGGAAGGGAATGCTTCCAACTCTCCACCACTTAATGCCACAGCAATGTAATAAAAAACCAAGTAAATTGCCAAAGACAAGGGCGAGGCGCAAACGACCGTAGACGAGAGGGTGCCATATAAATGTGCCGTTAAATATTTAGTTGATTTAATTATGTTCTCCTAGGTCTCGCTGTCTGATGTCCGATGTGGGGGAAATAACCATTAAATCAAGCCAAACTTCACAAAATACATACGAGGTGTGTTCAAAAAGTAAGGTGACTTTTCAAATTTCGCGGGCAACATATTTTCGATTATCGATTTTTTTGTTTTGTTATATTGGTACACTCTTCCCTAACATCTGTACCAAGTTTCAATGGAACATCCTCTTTTGTTTGGTTGTGAGAGGCGTAAAGTTACAAGTTATTTTGCGAGCTCGGCGATTTTTTGCTATCGAGAAATATGGATCAAAGGATTTGCATCAAATTTTGTGTAAAAAATAAAATTAAGTGCTCTGAAACACTTGAAATGTTGACAGTGGCATACGGTGAAACTGTTCTGAGTAAAAAAAATGTGTACAAGTGGTACAAACTCTTCCAAGATGGCCGGGAAGATGCCAATGACCAGCCTCGCTCTGGACGCCCAAGCACGTCAACAACTGATGAAAACGTTCAAGCAGTGACGAAAATTGTTTTGGAAAATCGTCGAATCACTATCAGAGAAGTTGCTGAAGATGTCGGTATATCGCTTGGCTCGTGCCATGAAATTTTTTCAAACGTTTTGGGTATGAGTCGTGTGTCAGCGAAGTTTGTTCCGAAATTGCTGAATTTTGACCAAAAGAACCGTCGCATGAGCATCGCTCAAGAGCTGTTGAATGACGTCAACGACGACCCAGATTTACTCAAAAGGGTCATAACTGGTGACGAATCATGGGTATATGGTTATGATATCGAAACCAAAGCCCAATCGTCCCAATGGACGGAGATTTGCAACGATTGAAGAGATAAAGACTGCATCGCTGCAAGAGCTCAAGGCTATACCGAAAAGTGCTTATGGGAAGTGCTTTGAGGATTGGAAAAACCGTTGGCATAAGTGTATTGTATCTGAGGGGGATTACTTTGAAGGGGACAACATAAATATTGATAAATAAATTAATAGTTTTTCTTGAAAATACAAAGTCACCGTATTTTTTGAACACACCTCGTACATATACTCGTATACGAGGGCTCTACATGGGACATTGTTTGTTTTTGGTATGCTATTGCTAAACGTTTATACGCATACGACCACAACAATAAGTCGGGAAAAGTGCCATAAGACTTAATTCGAGAAAAATTGTCGCAAAACAAAAGTGACACAAGTTTCCACAAGAAAAGCGATGCGGTTCGAACTCCCCGAAATATATAAGTAGACAAAGTGCTGTGTCAATACCTTGGTCAGGTCAAAAACTATGGTCCTATTGTGTCCGATAGTGTTACGGACACCGTGCGTGAAGTGTTCCTTATGAGCCCAAGTCACCCTGACCAAGAAGGTACCCCAAGTATATTGATAACTAAAAGCTAACGTAATTACAATAACGTAAAATATATTTTTTAAATCTTTAAAAGTTTTCTTGAATTTCATAATTAATAATTAATAAATAGTAACTAATGTAATTAAAATAAAGTAAAAATATTTAAAATCTTTAAAAGTTTTATTAAATCTTAAAATAATAATAATAGTAATAATTAGCAGAATTAAAATAACGTAAAGAATACTTTAACATACTTAAAGGTTTTTTTGAATCTTAAACATATTAGATTTTAGACACACCTGCACATATACTTATAAACACATTCCTTTTAAAACTAATTAATGATCCGTAAAAGAAAAGTATCAAGTCCTTAAATTGTCCTTCCGTTTTAAAGAAAAACAAGTAAGAAAGCTGCAGTCGAGAGTGCACGACCGTATGATACCCGCAACCCATTCCGAGTGAAAACAAAAAACTTAAATGACATTTTAACAAAAAATATACCAAATATACTAAAACTTGTTTTTTTGTATATATTTGAAAATAGCGAATAAAAATCCACAACACCGTTATGGTCACACTGTCAACTAAACAAACAAAACGCGGGCAGCTGCAAGTGTTTTTTCCATATTAAATTGATTCTTTAATAACGTCCTTGTTTTTCATTCTCAATCAAATTCACAGGAATCATTGAGAATATAATTATTAATATGCATTCCAAAATTCAATGCTCTAGGTCTATTATTACGGCTTTTACAGACTTTTGGGGGCGGAAAGGGGCGTCGCATCCAACTTTTGAAATAAACTTAATCTGCGTAGGATCTATAGGAGTACTGTCCCCAAATTTGGTAGCTCTAGCTCTTATAGTCTCTGAGATCTAGGTGTTCATACAGACGGGCAGACGGACAGACTGACAGACGGACATGGCTATATCGTCTCGGCTGTTGACGCTGATCAAGAATATATATACTTTATGGGGTCGGAGATGCCTGCTTCTGCCTGTTACATACATTTTCTGTTGGAACTAAGTTATAATACCCTTCTACCCTATGGGTAGCGGGTATAATTATGCCATTTAGACTGTGTAATGCAGCTCTGACACTGTGTAGACTCATGGACCAGGTCATACCTGCCCATTTGCGCAAGAGGGTTTTTATATATCTAGATGATTTGCTTATTTTATCTGATGATTTTGATTCACATCTTATTCTGTTACAAGAAATAGCTTTGTGTTTGCGTAAAGCTAATCTTACCATTAATGTTGGCAAATCTAAATTTTGTATGCGTGAAATTAAATATCTCATGGACCAGGTCATAATTGCCCATTTGCGCAAGAGGGTTTTTATATATCTAGACGATTTGCTTATTTTATCTGATGATTTTGATTCACATCTTATTCTGTTACAAGAAATAGCTTTGTGTTTGCGTAAAGCTAATCTTACCATTAATGTTGGCAAATCTAAATTTTGTATGCGTGAAATGCTAACAACAAAGTAAATATGTATGTGGAACATGGTGTAAGCATCAATTCAATTTATTTATATTTGCATAAAAATAGCTCTGTGGTCAAATTAAGATTTTCGATTTTATTTTATTAAAGTGCTTAACGGGCGAAGGTGCTTGCAAAACCAGGTAGTGTCTTATATTTGCTTATTATAATTGTTATATTTTATGAAGTTTTACTGTATGAAGTTTTAATGGCATATATTTGTATATATAAATAGAAAGAGAATTGCACTTTTTAATATATTAAACTTACTCTTCAGACATTTGAATCTATATCCACTTACTGACTAGGCAACATCAAAGGCTTAATGTAATATCATGAAGTTGAAAATGTGAAAGTTTGTTGAGCAAACTAAATAATAGCGCGACTTTACAAAAAATAATGAAGGTAAGAGAAAAGCATTGAAGTCAAGTTTTAAAATTCTTAGCATCCGACTGTATCTATTGAAAAGAAGTAACACTCAGCGAATCCTTTGGAAACAATCAACAAGTAAGAAAGCTACAGTCGAGAGTGCTCGACCGTATGATACCCGCAACCCATTCCGAGAGAAAACAAAAATTTTAAATGATATTTTAACAAAAAATATACCAAATATACTAAAACTTGTTTTTTTGTATATATTTGAAAATAGCGAATAAAAATCCACAACACCGTTATGGTCACACTGTCAACTAAACAAACAAAGCGCGAGCAGCTGCAAGTGAATCTTGCATATAAAATTGATTGTTTAGTAACTTCCTTGTTTTTCATTCGATCTCAATAAAATTCACAGGAATC
>JAWNOW010000706.1:0-30309 GCA_035045625.1 Drosophila formosana | reverse complement strand
AAATTAATTAAACTTAAAAGCTTTCCTCACGTTAGAAATTAGGGAATTACATGAATACATCGAAGCTTTATTCCTACATCTATTTTCAGCATCGATATCAGTTTTTTGACTTAAAATTACATCACCATGATAACATCTCCGATGTGTAATTTGTAGAATTGTTGAATTTATCAGAATTGTAGATTTTAACGTTAGGCCTGTACGTTTATAGAACTATCAGTCACTCAGTGACTACGAACTACTTTATATTATGTTGTCAAAAAAGTTTTGCGGTATTTAGCTAGTTGGCGATGAAAGCGCGTAGTTCTAGTTTTATTCGTCGCATCGGGTCATGCATGCCTTTTTAAAAAAAACTCATTTCACGCGCTAACACATGTTTTATTGGTTGTCGTTTCTTTTAAGTCGTTCGTGAGTTATAGCGTCGCAAACATGGAGCAAAATAAAGAGAAAATACGGCATATTTTACAGTACTACTACAATAAAGGAAAAAAAGGCATCTCAAGCCACCAATAAAATTTTTGCAGTTTATGGACCCGATACTGTTTCCATTTCCACCGCACATGTTTTCAACATTTTCGTTCTGGTGTAGAGGTGGTCGAAGATGTGCACCCTCCGGAAGGCCTGGCGTCGAAAATTGCGATAAAATCGCTGAATTGGTCGAAAGAGATCGGCATAGTAGCAGCCGTACCATCGGTCAAGAGCTGGGCATGAGTCATAAAAAAAAAATCAAAAAAAAAAAAAAAATACCGCAAGATTTTTTTGACAACCTAATATATAGTCAATACTAATTTCAAACACCTAAACAAAATGAAAACCAAAGAAAATATGGTAGGCCATCTAGTGACACCGACTAGGGATTGATATGCACTGGCTAAAAAAAAATAATATTCGATAAGGAACAGGTTTTGTAACGTTAAAACTTAAGACCGTCTTCATTTCACGACTTTCATGGCGACTTAGTACCTTACCTTTTACCTTTTTTCTATCCTTTTTTTAGAATTTGATCGTTCCGTTTTTGTTTTTTTCGCCATTTGGTCATTTTTTTGGAGCTGTGCTTTGCGTCAAATACGACTTTCGTTTGTTTTTCCCTAATTTCAACGTGAAATGACTTTAAGAAAGAACTAAAAGCGTATAGAAAAAGTGAAGAATAATAATAAAGCAACTAAAGAAGGCTTTGAGAAATATGGGGTCAAAAGAACACAATTTAAATCGAAATGATTTGATCTGTACTTTATTTGCAATAGTGTCCATAAGCTCAACACAAGAAGAGGAAATTAAAAATTGCATTGTGCTCAGTATCAGCTCAGTATTTACCAAAATAATTCGAGTAAGTTTCTAATGTTTTGTGAAGTTATTATTGAATAGTAAATCTTCCTATTATATTTATTTGAATACTACGCATACTTCCATTTACGAATAATGGATCCAGAATCAAACAACAAAGGGTAGAATTGGAGTACAATCGTGTTGTTGCTTAGATTATTAACCCAGCACAGTCATCACATTCATTATGAGACCCGCGATTTTTGTTTCAATTCACGTGCATATTGCTAGTGCTTGATAAGTTATTTTCAGTAAAGAATTTGTGCTTACCAACAAATATATGTGTGTATACTTCAATAAAGAACAATACACTATTGAATGAAATCATCATAAAGATTTGTAACCAAATCTATCGAATTCACGTAAAAGCACTTCTACAAGATCGTCAGAAAGGCGATAGCCGAATGATGTGAGCGCAGTTTTTAGTTTATATTTATCAATATTCCCCGAATTATCTCGATCAAAGGAACGAAAACAATTTTACCAATCGGTAACATATTTCTAAAGCGAATTTTGATATGCATTATATTATTCATAATCTCAATAATTCCAGTAAATTTGGTTGTGATCGAATGAAAAGCATGGTTATACAAGAAGCAACTTTATAGGAAAAATTCGCATGCAACTGCGCGCGCTTTGTTTGTTTAGTTGACAGTGTGACCATGTCGGTATATTTCGATTTGACGAGAGCCGTAGCAGAGCCATAGCAGAACAACGAAAAAGTTTCTGCTCTGCTATGCTCTTAGTTTCGTCGCACGATCAACTACAGCTATAGCAATAGCAAAAAATTAAATGCTGTGCTCTGCGTAGCCGTAGCGGTAGTAAAAAGTAGAGAGTGAGATGAGAGCAGAGCATATGATATATTTTTGAATGCTACGGCTCCTGCGTGTGTTTGATTTTTCAATTTCTGGTTTTGCTATTTTCTGCTTCTTATGTTATTTTATATTTGAAATGAAATACAAAAATAAATAATAATAGTTTATTACAAAACAAAAAATCAAAATAAAAACGTATTTCATGTAATCGCAGAATTCATATTAATTCAAACTTAAAAACTTATTTTAGGAAGTCGGAGTATTCACATTAAACTAAATTCAAAACTTATGTTATTCAGTCACTGTATTCAAATTAATGTATTAAGTAAATAGTAATTCATTAAAAATAAGTAAAGTAAAAATTAAAAGGATCTTATGCGTAAATATTAATTAATCGTCGTCTTCAAACAAACTTAAATTATCTATCGCACTATCTAAGTGAGTTGAGTTAAGCCGCACAAGGAGTATATTTTCCAATGTCTCGTGACTTTTAATGACGAAAACGCCCGCTCTATTGTTACCTACAAATATTGAGAAATTTAAGCACATAATTATTTATATTTTATATTAGTTTAGGTATTAAATTTTACTTGAGTTGGAGGTATAGCAAAACATATTTTGCTTAGGGCGTAAAGTTCGGGATCACTTAACTTTCTCTCTTTCCAGAAATTTAAAACATTTAGACTAGATTTCATGTATGGCAATTTTAAGGTTTCAATCTTTCCATGGACATCTATCGACTCATTTGGAACCACTGTAGCACTTAAAAAGTCGTCCAAAAGATCGAAATTACTTTCATTGCGTTCACTATCCGAAGCCATTGAATTGGTTGATGACGATAAATTTGGAATGGGAGAGTGGACTTTGAGTTGTGCCCACAATGTCTTTAAAAAATAAATGGCCCTTTCTTTTTGTGCGCCGTCAAGAATATGTTGAAATCTTGGGTCTAAGAACAAACAAGCGTCGAAGCCAACATTAGAAACTAATTTCCATAAGCGTCTCTCCAATTGTATAAATAATGGAATCTTTACTTGAAGCGTTTGTAGCCAAAATCTGGTTAGTAGACAGTTTGCAAACTAGCCACAGAGCATAAAAATTTCCGTAGTGCAATTGATCTTCTTGAAACTGCACTACAGTTTTTTGAAGTGGAGCCATAATTGTGACGTAGGCGTCCATGAAGTCCCAAATTTGTCCGTTGACTTCAAAGTTCTCGTCTCTTGATTTATTTTCGACAGTTTCAATAAGGCTTAATATACTTTTCGCTTTATTGAGTTGGTCAACCATGTTAAAAGTGGATCCCCATCTAGTTGGACAATCCAGTTGAGGTAATTTATATTTTTTTAATTCAAATAAATCACGGTAACTGGCTTCCGGATATACTTGGTAAGATTGCGGCAGGTTAACAAATACGCTCTTATATTTTTATTTTTTGTTACGTCAAGTGCACAAAGCTGTCCAGTGTGTGCTGCACATCGACATATATGTATGTCACCCACATGAATACTTTCTGTATCTTCGAAAATGTCGATTTGCTTGATATACTATGTATTTTGCTCAATACAAGCTTCGTCAATATCATCATCGCTCAGTTGCATCTGTGATAAAATTTTGGACGTTTTTATCATGTTGGCCCCATTATCCGATGTAATTGATACGATTTGGCTGTGATATTTCGTATTTGTCCAAAACTGTTATAATTTCTTTCGCGAGATTCTTGGCTGTACTTGACCCAGCTCCTTTGAGTTCAACCATTCCAAGAATTCGTGATTTAATTTCGTTTTTGCTGACGAATTGAGCACCGATTCCGAAGCTATTTCTATCTAGTCGGATTGCACTATCAATTTTCAGAGATAGTAGTCGACATTTACATTCTTGATGTATTTCAAGTCTAATATTTGCCGCTACGTGTTTTAGCACCGATTTGCACTTGCTTCCATTTAATATAAAGTTTTTAACACTTTTGTCTTTAAGACCTTGACATATTGGGTCGATTATATTGCGCATATTATTGGAATTAAGCACATTAAACGGAACGCTATCTTCAGTGACAAGACCAATGTACGACCGGATTAACATTTTTTTATTAATTTGAACTTTTATTTGTTGGTTCTTAACGATTTTTTTGGCCTGCGTGCAACAAGAGTCAAGTTCTTGTAGTTCAGGTCGAATGTCATGTAACATTAAATGTTTTAAATTAAAAACACGATCGTTTTTTAAATTTCGCGAACATGTTTTGTATTTTACGTGGTCGTTATCAATTTGATCAAAATATTTAAGATGGTTGAAAGATTTATTTCACGGTGACATGTTATTACGATGAATCAATACTCACAAATGTCAAAACAATTTGCATAAAACGCATTCTAACAACGCACTTCTCAAGTAACGGTGCGTAAGAAACATAAGAAGCAGAAAATAGCAAAAACAGAAAGCGAAAAATCAAACACACGCAGGAGCCGTAGCATTCAAAAATATATCATATGCTCTGCTCTCAACTCGCTCTCTACTTTTTACTACCCCTACGGCTACGCAGAGCACAGCATTTCATTTTTTGCTATTGCTATAGCTGTAGTTGATCGTGCGACGAAACTAAGAGCATAGCAGAGCAGAAACTTTTTCGTTGTTCTGCTATGGCTCTGCTACGGCTCTCGTCAAATCGAGAACGGTAGCAATAGCAAAACGAAATACTACGGGAGTAGCGTAGCTTTTCAAACGCTGGTTCAAATATCATTTAAGTGTTTTGCAATATCTCTCTCTCGACTGTAGCTTTCTTATTTTTTTTATTTGATATAAATAAAAATTATCTTTTATTGATTATAAACGGCTTTAAATTATTTTACAAAGTATGAGCTTAAGGTATATTTAAAAATTTAACGATGCTAGATTAAATTAAGCATTTATCCTTCTTCGTATGTTTAATCAAAACTTAGATTTAAATTTCCAATTGAATCTTGTTAACATATATATGACTTGTCTAAAGATTAAATTTTAAGAGAGAATACCATGCTTAAAAATTGTTCATAATGAATAGTGATAACTCCATCCATATCAGTATCATGCTGTCTGAATGCTGTTGTTAGCGTCTAAAAATAAAAACAAAAAATGTATGTGAGCAATTGTAAACTGTCTTTATTATTATAATCAAACATGCTTTAAATTCACAAATTAACTTAAACTTATATTTTACGAGTTTATTTTAAAAACGTGTTTGATGGTCTACTTAAGATAAAGTGACCGTTAGCACAAAACTAATATCGCATTCATTTCATAAAATTAATATTTTGAATCAACTTTATACCTCAATATCACGTATCACGGAAAGTAAGTACATATCCGAGCATGGACCTGGTATGAAATTCATACTTTTTTAAATACATTTTTATACGATCTACCCATAATACCCTTCTATATTATAACATAATCCCTACAGAAAATGTATGTCATAGGCAGAAGGTGGCATCTCCGGCCCCATAAAGTATATACATTCTTGATTAGTGTCAACAGCCGTCTGTCTGTATGAACAACTAGATCTATAAGAGCTGCATTTTTTTTATAAAACACGTGTTATGTTTGCACACAGATTATGGTTTTTTTTAGAATTTAGACACGGCCACTACCGCCTTCAATAAAAACATAAAGCCAATGCCAATACCTGTAGCTGAGATCTTGCGCCGACTTTTTAAACATTTGACTCCACAGACTTGATGAAAGAAATTCCAAAAACAAAATCAACTCACCGACCTATTGTTTGTTGTTAACACAATCAAAATTTGTATTGTTGTTTTAATTAATAGTCAGATAATCCCACTGATCAGGTATAGTACCATCAATGCACAGCGGAAACGGTAAAAACAACTATACAACGATTTTCACCTTACAAAGACAACTTAGCGTCCACTAAGAAGCGATTTTCCGAAATAACTACTCTATTTAAAATCACTGTTTAAAATTTTAATGAATTGATTTTTGTTTATGGGAAAGGGATGTAATTTTTAGTGAAAAAATATATATCTCGATCTTGATTGATGCTGGGTTAAAACTTTGATGTATTGATGATCCGTAAGGTTCAATGTAGGGGAAGGTTTTAGACATACGCTTCTGTTGGCACTAAGTTATAATACCCATCTACTCTATAAGTAACGAAAAAGATTCTACCACCCTTCACCCTCGTTCTGACGCTCTAACGCCCACAGCCTTCATTGAAGAAAGCATTTGCAAGAGCAAAATTAAGTTCACCATCAACATTATAATATCGAACAAATTGTATAAACAATTTTTGCTACGACTACGTTCTTAAACGAGTATTTATTTACTGTACATTAAAAAATAAAAACTTACGGAGGCACTCCCTAGCGGAACTAGAGTACGCGCAACTATCAAATAAAATCTGAGCCATTTATATTTTTAGTTTCTTACTCAACATTGCACAAATGCATATCAATGTTTCCTATGTTTTTTGTTGATGTCGGTGAGTAGGAATGAATCTGTTTGCAAAGTATGCAAAACCAAATTTTACATAAATTCAAAGAAATTTGATTAAAAAATAAATTGAACCTTAAAATCGTTCATTTCGTTAGAAATTAGGGAATTACATGAATACATCGAAGCTTTAGCTCTATGATAACATCTCTCTCACCATGATAACATCTCCGGTGTGTACAAATTTCAGAATTGTAGATTTTACCGTTAGGGCTGTGCGTTAATAGAACAATCAGTCACTAAGTGACTACGAACTACTTTATATATAGTTGATACTAATTTCAAAGACTTAAACAAAATGAAAACCAAAAAAAATATCGTAGCGGTAACGACTAAGGATTGATATGCACTGGCTGAAAATAATAATATTCGATAAGGAACAGGTTTTGTAGTTTTCGACCGTTCCGTTTTTGTTTTTTCCGCCATTTTGTCATTTTTTTTGGAGCTATACTACTTTCCTCTGTTTTTCCGTCATTTCAACATTAAATGACTTTAAGAACAAAAAACAGGTTTCGCAATAAATTTAACCTTGAAAGATTTGCGTATAGAAAAAGTGAAGAATAATAAAGCGACTAAAGACGGTTTTCAGAAATATGGGGATGAGAGAACACAGTTTAAATCGAAATAATTTATGTTACTTATTTGCAATAGTGTCCAAAAGCTCAACCCAAGAAAATGAACATTCATTGTTCTCAGTATCAGCTCAGTATTTTCCAAAAAAATAGTTAATCTACCGATTATACTTATTTAAATACGAAACATAATTCCATTTACGAATAATGGATCCAGAATCATACAACAAAGGTATTATTAACCCTGCACAGCCATCACATTCATTATGAGACGCTCGATCTTTGTTGTAATTCACGTGCATACTACTAGTGCTTAATAAATTTTCAGTAAATATGTATGTGCTAACCAACAAAGCTAACAACCAAACAAAATGTCTGATATGCCGGTTTTAATGCAGCCCTGCAGAATTTAAGCGCCTATAACATCAAATAAATTATATATGTATGTGTGTATACTCACATAAAGAACAATACAACATTGAATAAAATCATCAAAAAGAATTGTTCCGTGACCAAATCTATCAAATTTACGTAAAAGAACTTCTACAAGATGGTCAGAAAGGCGATAGCCGAATGATGTGAGCGCAGTTTTTAGTTCATATTTATCAATATTGCCCGAATTATCTCGGTCAAAGGAACGAAAACAATTTTGCCAATCGGTAACATATTTCCAAAGAGCCCCAAAATCTTGAAACGAAACAGTTCCTCTGTTTTCCCGATCAAACATTCCAATCATTAGGCGGACTGTTTCGGGGTTGAAAGCAGACCACGTGCCATTGGAAAGGGCCACTTGTAATTCATCGGCGGATATATGTCCACTTCTGTCTTTATCAACTCTACAATAACAAAAAATACAATAATTTAATCATTGGTTGCCAATTCGAACGCATATACACTAAAACAGTTTTATTTAATGCATATAAATGTACATGGATATGGTAATACCTTTGAAACACATCCCAAAGAAATGTTTGATCTGGCATTCCACTCTGTTGATAAGACATATCGAACTTATACAAATATTAATTATTCACCAAACCGGATAACATATATTTCAACTTCAAGCTATATATGACTCAGTATTGCAGATTGCCACATCAATATTTGATCGATACAGAGTTACAACAGTTGTTTCAAATATCGAGTGTTTTCTACTGTCGATATTTTTAAAAACATCGTATATTTGATGGAATTCCATGCGCGAATAAAATATTATATAGAGGTATTTTATATAATGTACGTCAAGATAGCTCCGCAACTATAGCGTCACATATCGATACAAAAATTATCGGATGTGGAACTAATGTTTATTTATGATTTTTTAACGTACTTGAGCCTTTAATTAATTAACTTTTAAAACAAACTGAAAGTAAATTTAATTATCGTTCTATTTAAACCATGTTTGTCTAATTATTTGCACTATTTATACCATAATTTCGGATTTGAAAAATATAAGTTTATACATTTTTGCCAATATCTCGGGTCTGAGGCTTTGTCGCCCAAATCGGTCAATGAAAAGTTATAGAGAGTAGCTTTAAGAATGTATCTCCAAAATATCAAAGATTTTGGTAGAGGATAAGTTCACCAACATCCCATCTAGCCCCATACATATTGAGCAAAAAACGTCAATTGGTTTTAATTGAAAGATAATTAAATTTATATTCAGTTTGCATTTAAAGTTTATTAACTAAAAGCTCAAATACGTTACCAAATCATAAATAAAAATTGGTTCCACATCCGATAGTTTTTGTATCGATATGTGACGCTATAGTTGCGGATCTATCTTGTGGTACATTTTTATATATTACCTAAAAATTTGGCTTTTTCGATTTTTTTACTATTTAGAAATAATTTTACGATATAAAACATTCAGGCGTGCTTGGGTATCAGCAGGAAGCAAAGCATACATTTTGATCAGTGTCAACAGCCGAGACGATATCTCGACATAGAGACACCAAATTTGGTACATATGTAGGTTTCTGCATTCATTACGCAGCTCAAGTTTATTTTAAAAGTTGGATGCCATGACCGCTTCGACCACAATATGAATAAATCTAAAACAAGTCACTTTTTTTCATGTAAATCGCGTGTAACTCCAAAAGTTGTTTGTGTAATGATGTGTAATGTGGTAAGCGATCTGGGCTTGACACTCTTAATATACCCTGTAATTTAAATTTGTAAATTTTCTCAAAAGTGGATAAGTAGAACAAAAGTTATTTGTTAAATTATTTATCAAAATAGTTGTGCCCAATGCATATGGACGTTTAAATTGTGTGAATGACCTAGAGAAATCAAATTTGGTGACAGTATTCGTATAGGTCTTACACAGATCAAGTTTGTTTTAGATTTTTGACACGCCCCTTTCCGCCCCCAAAAACTGTAAAAGCCGTAATAATAGACCTAGAGCATTGCATTTTGGTATGTATAATAATAATAATAGTCTCAATGATTCCTGTGAATTTGGTTGAGATTGAATAAAAAAGGAAGTTATTAAAGAATCAATTGTATATGCAAAATTCACTTGCTGCTGCTCGCGCTTTGTTTGTTTAGTCATGTTATGGATTTTTCCAACTATTTACAAAAACATATTTCAGTATATTTCTTTGGTATATTTTTTGTTCAAATATCAATTTACTTTTTTGATTTTGTCTCGAAATGGGTTCGGGTATCTTACGGTCGAGCACACTCGACTGTAGCTTTCTTACTTGTTTATTAAAAGATAATATTTCTATTCTATTATTTGAACTATTTTTTAATCATCATTTTATTCCTAGTTTAATGCAAGGCATACTAATTAAACGGAATATCTTTTAACAGAACAGATTATCTCAGAATCATTTCCAGAATTCGGTTTGGATAGATTTAAGAAATACTCATTTAGTAATATGAATATCTTCCATCACGTTAGCGCACTTAATGACGGACGCCAGCGCTCTGAAGGCACAGAGCTCCTGACTCATCCAGGTATCACATTATACAAGGCCCGGCATGCCCGCTTTATGATATGTCTATAACGTTAGGGATCACTTTCCAAGGATGTTTTTGGCAAACTCAAATACAGCTTACTTAAAAAGAAGTTGGCAAACATGCTTCGTACGAGTTAATGGGCTCATTAAACAATGGGCAAAGGAATTTGATAACACCAAAACAACTTTTTGCTTCGCTGGTCTGTTTCTGGAATACGGTTCATGTTACGTTTATAGTTAAATTACTTATTAAGGGTGATTATTATTTTTTCACACCTACTAAGATATTTTAACTATTATAGTATAGGACATACATAGTACAGCGAATGCTAGGATAGATTAATATTGATGAAATACCCCCTACATGTTTTAATATTAAATTAATTATTTATATGTATTTTCCATTTTAAATTTAAAATGTATAACTATATGATATATTAAAGTTTTCTATTTCTAAATGTTACTATTCGAATTTCTTCAATATCAACTGTTCAAAGTCAACTTTAAAATTAAATTTAAAAATTAATATATTACACAAACATTACAAAATAAATATATCCGATAATTACATACACATATAGTTTTTTATTGGGAAACAAATGTAATTGAAGTAGGACAAAAACCCAACGACAGAACAGAAATTCGAGCTACTTTGCAGGAAAACTGGGCAATAATCTAGAAAAGAAGTAATATTTTGTCTTGTACATTAGTCACTGAATACTAGGGAATGTAAACTCAGAAATTAAAAAATATTACTTATTAGCTTTTTCAAATATAATTATTTTATTAATATTTCATTATCGATTTAAAATTTTTAAAATTGTAACGGTTTGGTAAATGGACATACATTATTTGAGAGGCTTGAAGCTTTACTAACTTAGTGTAATATTAAAAAAAATATAAAATAATTACAAAAAAATTGTTGTAATATTTTGTAGTTTTTCGCGGTCAAAGAAAATAAGACTTATTCGACGGGGACCACGATTATACAGAAAACATACAAGGCATGTGCTATGATATTTATGCAAACGAAAGTGAACCTCAATATAACTACGCTGGTTTCTAACCTGTTCATATTGGGAGTCTATTAGTATTCGGAAAAATGTTGACCCAGTCAGCCAATGTGTTCATTGAATGAAATTTTCTCATTCCCTTAATTTTTAAAGGGCTATATAAATCATTGAAATTATTTCTGTGTATGCAGACAATCTGAAGTATCTGCTGTCAAGTTAACGTGGAAGCTAACGCTGAATATAGTATAAAAAGGTTTTTTTACTTTTTACGTTAGCTTTAACGCGATGCTTAAGTGTGGATACGGTATAGAATAATTTCCTATATCATATTTACTACGCAGCAGGGTCCATCCATGAAACAATAACTACAAGGTGTGCATAAAAGCTCAATTTATAATTTCGTTCTTCGCCAATGACCACAATATTAAACAGCTGGCCCAGAAGTCGACGCAACGGCAGTCGAAACGGGGTCTAAGCACCCGTGTTAAAATATTATGAAAAACAGCAAGTAAAAACTATTTGTTGAAATTTTGTTTCTTTTGAGTCGTTTCTTGAACTAGATCACAGAAGATTTTGTTTCCACATTGTTTCAGTAAACCTTACCTTGTTCCGTCTGCAGAGAATGAGAAAAGTAAATTGTCGGATTTTAAATTAAATAAATTACATATTCATTGAAAAGTACAATTTCTTAATCTTTTAATGTTGGATGCTATTTACCCTATAATAATATTTCAGAATTAAAGTGAAAATGTCTGAACTTCAATCATCGTTGCTATTGAAGAAACAATTGGCAGGTATGTTCCACATGCTTAATTCTACATATATATACATATGTATGTCTACCTATGAAATTACAAGCAAGTATTTGCATGCACATATTTATTTTTTGTCTGTTTGAGAATAAAATATGAGCATTTTTTAGACATGTGTGTACATTTGTTTGCGTATATAATATACATATACATATGTACTTAAGTCAACGACTGCACAATTGAATGTATTAATGATGCATGCGTGGAAGACAATGTGTATACATATGTACATATGTATGTACTTATTTAAATATACATATGTATGTATGGATATACTGTATATTAAATTATGTTATTTGTTCAGACACATGTGCAGGATTTGTATACATCCTGCACGAATGTGGGTCTGCATCACTTGCTTTGTGAGCCGGCTTATATAGCCGATTATAGTATTTTTTTTATAGACTAATCTAATATTAAAAATAAATGCTTAAATAAGAATTAAAGTTTTATTACCATACACTTCAAATTTATGTAGATACGTATCTACGTATCTTTGTATGGATAACTAACTGAATAAGAACAAAGCAATTTTAAAAGCCGAAGGGACAATTATTACTACTAACAGACGAAATGATTTAGATGTGAATAAATTTTCGACCTCCAATGCTAAATAAATAACCAAAGCTGATGCATTTTGTGGGATTTTTCGGAAATGGATGTTACCCATAGACCGAGTTTATTGACACGCCCTTTTTGAGAATGTTTCGTTCGAAATTATTGGAGAAAGCCGAAGCTCGGAGGATTTAACCCCTACAAAGAAAATGTATGCAAAATGTACGAATTTAAAACCATCGTCAATTTCGTAGACGATATATCCAAGTCAGTCAAAATGACCACTATTATCGACGATTTTAAGAATTGTAAAAATTTTGACAGCCTACAAACAAGTACCAAGAATTTGAGTTTATTTCAGATCTCGGGTTGTACAAAGGTTTCATATGAGTAAATCTCGCGTGTCAGACGTACGTTTTCAGGCCGGCAGAAGGAGGCAACTATGACCCCATTAAGCATATCGACGCATTTCCGCGAAAGTATCGTATGTCGACTTTTTACGAAATTGAGATTTTAATGCAAAATTGTTAGGCACCTAATGTCTCACTACCCTGTAAAATATTAAAACTGAAAACCCTATAGTTCCGATAAAAATTAAGTTTCAATTTTATCGTATGTTACAGTGATTTTTAATGTACGCGCGAACTTATCGTATGTCCATACAATTTTTTTTTCATGTGAATGGAAATACTTCAAATGCACAAAAATAAAGAAATACAATAACAAATGTTTATAATCGCAAAATATCAAAATCACATAAGAAATAAAACACTTAGTACATCAATGTTTCTCAAGGAACAAGATGACAGTAAAATGTGTCAACAATTTCTTTGCGTTAGTTTTGATTTACAAAAGGTTTTGCGTACACCTTTTTAAAAATATTTAACCATTTTTTATTCACGCAAATACGCATATTACAACCTTAGTCTGTATGAAAGTGGGACTCGAAATGGGTATTGTTTTTTGTGGGGTGAAGTCGATGGAAAGAGAGGTGAAATATGCTCAGCTCTTTTAAAATATTTAATTATTTTAGATGGTAAGAAAAAACAGAACAACTTAGCCTTTATTGTGACAGTTGCGCTGCCCAAAATAAGAATCAGGTAGTGCTAGCAATGATAATATATTTCTTAAATTCCTCAAGTTTTTTAAAAACTATAAAAATTACTTATTTATTGCCTGGACACACTATGATGCCAGTGGACTCGGTACACAGTACTATTGAATCCTTTGTATTAAATCGTAAATTTTGGGCACCCAGCGAATGGCCGACACTTTTTGGAAATGATAGAACCAATCCAACCGGCTATGAATGTATAGAATTACAGTACACAGACTTTAGAAACTGGAAACTTTTTTCAAACTGTTTATTTAAGCATAAAACATTATATTTAAGTAAATTACGGATCGCTGTTATTAAAAAAATGGTAATAGATAGTGCAATAAACATAGAACAAAGAGATAGTAAGAAGGACAGTATAAGGTTGGAGAGGGTATCAGCCCACTCGTCTGGCAACACGGATATTGCTGTGTGCCCTTGCCCACCCTACCATGATCCTGCTTTCCAGTTTAAAAAATGTCAGGATCCCTACGAGTGGGTCGGCCGACCTACTCCTGCTCAGCGATGCATGGTTTCAAAAAAAAAAAAAATTAAGCGAACATATTTCCTAATTTATTAACTAAAGAAAACAAAGAAATAAATAAAATTGACAAACTAAACAATAAATTTACGCAAGTAATGTAAGAGAGGCTAAAGCAATTAAAAATTAAATAATTGACTTATAAATACATTATATAAAACTAATATATAATTACTATAAATAATTATTTATGTTTAACCATATTTTCTTTTCTTTTTTAAATGACTCAGACAGTTTGAAGCCAGGTTTAAAATATTTATTCACCACACAAACAACATTAGCGAAACGATCAGCAGAAGGCCAAAAAGCTTCAAACAGTTTGTGTGTCGTGCGAGTTGCAATTAGCAAGCAGTGCAGTCAGCTAATGCAACTAATTCCAAAAACTGAGCAATATAGTTCACCAAATAAAAGTTAGGCTTTAATTTAGGTGTATAGCTATTTTAAAATAATATAATGCAGACTTACAGTCAACATCCCACGTTGAAAGACCTTTCCGTGTGTGTGTGTGTCTGCATTCGCCCAGCTGTGGAAAAAAGTTCATCTACCAAAAAGCTGAATGTGCACAATCAAAAGCTGACTGGCATGAAACTTACAACTTTCACAGACCTCGACACTACAAACAAGTACTGGCACTAACCAAAGAACACATAGATGTGTCAAATGGCGAAAAAAGTGATTTCAATTGAAACAGCATTATCACTAACCAAAGAACACATAGATGTGTCAAATGACGAAAAAAGTGATTTCACTTGAAACAGCATTATTAGCACCCCAAGCGAATACAACAACCGCTGAGTGCACGGCTGATTTCGAATTTCGAACATCTGGAGCAGTGCACAGCTAACAGCATCGAATTTACTTCAGTCGCGGATCGACTGCGGAGCGATGAGCACGGGTGTATTTCGTTGCGCTGTGCTATCGTTTCTATGTATGCGTGTGTGTATGTACACGTTGACGCATATTAGTATGCGTATGCGTGTGAAGTTTTGCAACTGCGCGACAAGCGGCTAGCGCAAGCCGTTTTTGTTCTTCCGAGACGAAAAGTCTTGAGAACGAAGATGACTTTTGTTGCTCGTGTCATACTAGCTCGCAACTTGGCGAACTTTTTACAAGGATTGCATTGGCTCTGATGGTAGAGTGTTGATCTGATTTGTATTCGATTGCGGGTACGATCCCCCGTGAAAGTTGCCATTATTATTATTATTATTATTACAATTCATTATATTTTATATACTATTTTATAAATTTTGTTATACTATTTGAGCAGTAGCTTTCTTTGAATTTATATGTATCATAACCAATTTTAATTATGATAATAATAGCATACATTTTAAATTATGTTTATTAGTAACTGAAGAGTAACTCACGTATTGTGTTAAATTTAAAAACAATACTTTTGAAGAAAATTAGACAATAATAACACCATTTATGAAATAATTACAATGTATAAGTATTTATCGGTATATTAGTACTTATTTTAAATTCTTTTGAATTTCTCTGATAAAAAAATTGTAATAACAATTACTATTATTATTTATTTCCATTTTATGAAATAATTATATGTGATTTGTTGTTTTATAAATATTATTTAAAATGTATGCTAATATTTAGTTGCTACATAACGATGTTGAACATATTCAAAACAAGCAGTTAAGACAAATCTAAACTTTTTAATCACATCTTAATTAAATACTAATACTAAATACTAATATACCGATAAATGCTTATACATTGTAATAACAAATATTATTATTGCATAAATCGTGTTATTAACAAATTTGTCTAATTTTCTTCAAAAGTATTGTTTTTAAATTTAACACAATACGTGAGTTACTCTTCAGTTACTAATAAACATAATTTAAAATGTATGCTATTATTATCATAATTAAAATTGGTTATGATACATATAAATTCAAAGAGAGCTACTGCTCAAATAGTATAACAAAATTTATAAAATAGTATATAAAATATAATGAATTGTAATAATAATAATAATAATGGCAATTTTCACGGGGGATCGTACCCGCAATCGAATGCAAATCAGATCAACACTCTACCATCAGAGCCAACGCAATCCTTGTGAAAAGTTCGCCAAGTTGCGAGCTAGTATGACACGATCAACAAAAGTCATCTTCGTTCTCAAGACTTTTCGTCTCAAAAGAACAAAAACCGCTTGCTCTAGCCGCTTGTCGCGCAGTTGCAAAACTTCACACGCATACGCATACTAATATGCGTCAACGTGTACATACACACACGCATACATAGAAACGATAGCACAGCGCAACGAAATACACACGTGCTCATCGCTCCGCAGTCGATCCGCGACTGAAGTAAATTCGATGCTGTTAGCTGTGCACTGCTCGAGATGTTCAGCCGTGCACTCAGCGGTTGTTGTATTCGCTTGGGGTGCTAATAATGCTGTTTCAAGTGAAATCACTTTTTTCGCCATTTGACACATCTATGTGTTCTTTGGTTAGTGGTACTGGTCAATGACAAATTTACGTACATATAAAATACATATAATTTGGGAATTTAATATCAAACATGGCTTTTAGTCTGGGCCTACATGCATTTTTGGATTGTTTTTATACAATTTTGGCTTTACAAATGGTCATATTACAGGTGCATGAGGAGTCGCTTAAAAGTGATTGGCGACGTGGACTTTATCACCTCGTCGTTATCCACTTACAAAAACAAGACACTGGGACAAAATTACAAACGTTCACAATTAGGTCTTAATATAAACAATACAATAACATTTAGATCAAAATTTCCTAACCAAACTAAGAAACGGCCATCCGTGATGCTGCCTAACAGCTGGGTGTAGCGTCTGCGCTGCTGTGCCTGTTAATTGCCACTGATGGGACTTCAACACAAAAGGGGGTTGTGGCTGCTGGAGCTGCTGGACGTCCACCTGGTATCTACTGCAGCTTCGTTTAGAAAGTGCCGCAGCGTTGGTGGCACGATAGCCTAGCCGAATGCGCAGGTGAGCTGTGCTCGGTAATGGGTGCGAACAGCTGAACCGTTCACTGTCTCGCGCCCGCCAGCTTTCGGTCGTGATCGTTCCACCTGTTTGGTATTTTACGCGTACGACTTATGACGGTTTTCGTCTGCGTATTTTAAACGATTCAAATCTAATCACAACACATCACGCTGAACACCACTATTAGACAATAAGACGGTACAACTTAGTCTGGAACTAAGTCTGTAACTTAGTGCCGAATCTACAACAAAAAAATCAAACGAAAACAGAAATTAAGGCTTGCACTTCAAAAGCAGACTTATTAAGTTACCCTAATTTTGGGGTTCGGCACTGCGGTACAACGGCGGCTGAACCAATCTGCGGCTCACTTCAAAATAAATCATATATGAGTATGTATATGGTTTAGATCACCACAAATGTACTCACAATGTAATATTGATGCGTCCTACTAAATTGATCTACAGGCCGTCGAACAACACTATATAAATTTTTTTTTTTTCAACTGTTGAGGTTAACCCACGTTGCACTAAGACGACAGACAGCACAAAAGGTCTTTTCGTTTTCTTCTTTTTCAAATTTGGCTTCTTCTTTGTGTCTATGTTATTGCTCATCTTTTCACCCCGTAAAAAAAAATGCATCAGCCTAAATGCTTGTTAGAATAACTTCTGTCGCCTACCGATAGATGACGCTATCTTGACCCCTTTTGTTATTTGTATATAACTATGTTTAAACAACAACAATTTCAATATCATATACAAATACAACTAACTAATACGAACCAATTTTATTAACTATATACAAAAAAAAATAGACAAACAAATAATTACGATCAAATACACAATAAAGAAAAAAAACTGTTCCAAAAAAGAAAAAAAACGGTGCATACTTTGCGGCTGGGTGATAAATGTTCCTACATGCGAAATATTACAGATCTTTTCAGGCCTTGACCCGGTAGGGTTGTGATGGCCAAATAATAAATAAATAATAATAATTTATGTAAGCAAAATAGTATACGTCCCAGATACCACAATAAATATAAAACCTTGGGACATTCTTCGAAAGTATTTGATTGTTTAAACGAAACAGATGAAGACGATGATATTTTAGTTTGATTTTCCATAAATACATTACAAATATTTTGTTATAATGTTGTTAATGAATAACATTTCTACTGTTTATTTCGCATAATAAAACAAATTTTAGTATCGTATGTCGCACGTTGTGCGCAAGGGTATAAAAACAAAGCTTGCGAATATATCGTATGTATTAATATTCTAATTTTTTCATGAAATGGCACCTTTAATGACAAAAATTAAGTTTTCATTACTTACTATAGATAAACCCACGAAACCTTGCAAAATATTTCCATGATTTTCTCATTCCTAAGAGATTAAATAAAAAAAAATTCTGTGAAATTTGATTTTTCAACATACGATTCTTTCTCGGATATGCGTCGATATGTATATTCACGTAAAAGTGTTTTACATTCTTACAAAACGTGTAGCGGGTAGTGTCGCAAAAGTAGCTTTCTTACTTCGATTTAATTAATTGTGTTCACAGGTTTTCAATGCGAAGGGATTGTAACTTTAGAAATAATTGATGGGCAATTATTTCTATATTAATATAAAAAACAATAACGATACATAATTTCTTTATTTCAGAACTAAATAAGAACCCAGTAGAAGGTTTCTCAGCTGGATTGATTGATGAAAATGATATATTCCGTTGGGAAGTACTCATAATTGGACCACCAGACACACTTTAGTAGGTTTATAACAGTATATACATACATATGATTATGCAAATATTTTTTTTTAAGTATACTTTGAATAAATTTACATGATTCACCACCAAATTGTTTCAGGAAGCTAAATTTATAATTTGAAATTGTGTCAAATCTAGGCTGCTTATCATTTGAAGTATCTAACAATTTACCATGTAAAAATATACATTCGTTGAAAAATTAGATAAGAATAAGAAGAATTAAAGTTCTCCTACATTATTAGATATATGTATATATTATTATATGTCTTTTTCAAGTAAAATGTTTTTTTGTATTTACTTTTCGTTAAAAGTTGCAAACATGGTCAATTTTTTTCCTTTATATTGAACGAAATGACAATTCCTTAATGTCACAATTCACGATATATATTTTGCACCCAAATTAAGACAGATTTTTTCAAAAAGTTTCACATGAGATTTTGAAATTATTAAATTAAATGTAAGTACCCGTTTTAAAAAATTCACGATAATTGAAAATAAAGTACTTATTTTTAATAATGGCAAAGAATTCTATAGAAAATTGATTGAACAGTTAATCCATTTCATTTAATATTATTTCCAGCGTCTTTATGAAATATCGTTAGTTGATTTCGAGGTACATATATAGGGGGATATACATGTAGAACGTAAATAATGAAGCGATTTTTTTTTAAATGGATGTGTGTAGCAACCGTCATGAGACTTCTGGTGTATTTAGTACGAACATTAAAGATTTTCTGACTGGAGATTGTACTTTCTGTCAAAATTCAAAATGATTCATCTTTTTGATCATTTATCATCATTTTTGAAAATAAATTTTTAACTTAAAGCACTTTTTTAAAATATTACAAAAATTTCCAAATATTTGATTTTAGGTTCACGTAGAACAAAATTAAATTCTATTTAGACAATACTGTTTTCCATATACATTTCGATATGATTTTTACTTTAATTGTAATAGTGTCCATAAGCTTTACGCATACGCAAAAATTTAAAGTCGAGAAAAAGCGGTTTAAAGTTTTCGTTGTAGATGTTGACGAGACGGAGGCTTACATCCATTCAGCTCTGTATCATCTAAAATAATACGAGTAAGCTTCTGAAATTATGTGAAGTTATTCTCGAATAGTTTAGTATAGTCTACTGATTTAAGAAATAACAAAATTTATAATTTTTACCGGCTAAATGTATATCCCTATAACTTATACATCTGATAAAATCTACCAGCTGTACCCTTTCACCATTTAATTTTAAATTTATGGGTAACAAATCTTAATTGTTAAAATTGTGTTGGAAAAAAGTAACTTATATTAATTTAGCTTCTAGAGCGGTCAATCAATTTATGAATAATATTCTTATTGAAATTTATACAACTTTATTTATAATTGTTTTTTTTTTCTACAGCGAAGGAGGATTTTTTAAAGCGCATTTGTATTTTCCGAAGGAGTATCCACTGCGGCCGCCGAGAATGAAGTTTGTCACAGAAATATGGCATCCAAATATTGAAAAAAATGGAGATGTTTGCATTTCGATTTTGCATGAGCCTGGGGATGACAAATGGGGCTATGAGAAAGCATCAGAGCGTTGGTTGCCTGTTCACACAGTGGAAACTATCTTGATATCCGTGATATCAATGCTAGCAGATCCTAACGATGAGTCTCCGGCAAATGTCGACGCAGCTAAGGAGTGGAGAGAATCCTACACTGATTTTAAGCGCAAAGTGGCACGCTGTGTTCGGAAAAGCCAGGAGGAGTGTTCATAGAAGCTGTACTTGCTCTATATTTGTATATTTATATTAAAAATTTGATACATTAAAAGGAATAACTGAATTAATAGACACCTAAGCTGGAATCTTTGAAACATGTTGATTCAAGCACTTCAAAAACTTGTACTACTAAACTTGCACTTTAAATTTTTTTCGAATTTAGCTTATTTACTGAATTTAGCTTAATTATTTATAGGTAAATACCACTTATAGAAAGATAATGAGAAATGATTTGACAAAATTATCTAATATCAACTATATATTTTGTCAATATTAATACGTTTGTAGATCATCGTTAGGCTATTGCTGGAAGTAAGGAAAATATTATATGGAAGAAGAAATAGGTTTTATTATAATTATAAAAAAGCCGTTGCTCTATTGTTTTGTCAAGTATTTTTTCGGAGGACCTTTTAAATCGAACAATGTTTCTGGGCTTTAACAAAATATATCTCAATTTATAGAAATTATTATTTGGACGTTGATGTGCTAACGAACAGCATCAAGTGACTCAACGACACCAAGCACCGTAAGGGGCGCACCACTTGACTTAATATCAAATTTCTTAGAGCGGAAAATGAAAGAACATTATTTATTATAAGATAGTCATGGTTATAGTAAAAACATAAAATACTGAACGGGTCATGTATAGCATAGTATTTCTGATCAGACCCTTAAAATAATTTAGGCTAATCAGTTCGGAAGAATCGATCTCACCACTAATGAGCTTATGCAAAAAAAATTACACCAAGCATCGTTCTACGATCAGAAAGGGAAGGAAGATTTATATGTAAAAGTCTACTACGATAGGAAGGTAAAGGAGTGTTAGCACTCCAGTTAAGACCCCGAAGGGCAAACAAAATTAATTGTTTTTGCACGGACTCTATTACTGATAAACCTTATATTGGGGACGTCATATACAAGAGCCATATTCAAGAATAGGTTGAACAAGATAAGTATAAAGAATTTTAGTGATGTAGGCATCATTAAATTCTTTCGACCAACGCTTAATGAAACCAAGGACACGATCTATTATAGCCAAGATGTGCTTGTCAAACTTAAGTTTGGCATGTAGAAAATAAGTATTGTTAAAAGGCAAAAGACATTACGTTACATTTATTGCAATTAAGATTTAAAAGGTTTATATGACACCAAGCTGTTAAGATCAGCTTTCAGCATTTGACCAGATTGAGAATCAACTGACGATAAACAAAGCTCGAGATCATCAGCATACATTAAAACACGAGAAAACTTAATAACGGATGGAAGATAATAAATAAACAATGTAAATAACAAGGGGCCAAGGTGACTCCCTTGAGGTGCACCAGAAATGACCTTAACAGACTTGGAGACTAAGCCCTTAAAATATACTTTCTGTGTTCTGAAATTTAAATAGCCAGATCTCCAGGTAATTAAGTTATTGGGAAATCCCAAGAGATAAAGTGTATGTAATGATTAACAGAATCAAAAGCTTTATTGAAATCAGAATAATTAACGTCAGTTTGCATTTTGTTTTGGAAACCATTAATTACCAAAGAAGTGAACTCCAGTAAGTTAGTGGTAGTAGATCTATATTTCATAAACTAATGCTGGCATGGTGAGATAATAGATCTACAAGAATGTTGTAACTGTGAAGTAATTAATTCCTCAATAATTCTCAGCATTAGATTTGTTTCTTTTTTTGTGGAGTGGAATAATGAAAGATTCATTCCAACAGTTTTGAAAATAACATATATAACTTCATTCGCAAATTAAAACAAGTAAGACAGCTACATTCGAGCTCGACCTGCAACCCATTTCGAGAGAAAACATAAAACTAAAATGATATTTAAACAAGACAAATACCAAATAAATATACAGATCTTTTTGTATATATTTGAAAAAATTCATAACATACCAACATGGTCACAACCAAACAAACAAAGAGCGTCAGCTGCATGTGAATTTTGCCCTATAAAATTGATTCTTTAATAACTTCCATGATTTTTATTCGATCGAAACCAAATTAACGGGAATCATTGAGACTATATAATTATTATTATGGATACCAAAATTCAATGCTCTAGGTCTATTATTACGGCTTTTCCAGTTTTTGGGGGCGGAAAGGGGCGTGTCAAAAATCTTAAACAAACTTGATCTGCGTAAGACCTACACGAATACTGTCACCAAATTAAATATCTCTAGGTCATTCTCACACTTAAAACGTCTATTTGTATTGGGCACAACTGTTTTGATCAATTATTTAACAATTAACTTTTGTTCTACTAATCAGATTTTTAAAAAAATTACAGGGTATTACAAGAGTATTTAGCACAGATGGCCAACCAAATTAAACATCATCACCCTAAGAACTTTTAGTGTTATACGCGATTTACATAAAAACAAGAAAGAAAGCTACAGTCGAGAGTTCTCGACCGTATGATACCCGCAACCCATTTCGAGAGAAAACAAAAAGCTTGAATAATATTTTAACAAAAAATATACCACCGAATATACTAAAATTTGTTTTTTTGTATATAGATTTTTTTTTTTAAATCCATTAAATACCGACATGGTCACTCTGTCAACTAAACAAACAAAGCGCGAGCAGCTGCAAGTGAATTTTGCATATAAAATTGATTCTTTAATAACTTCCTTGTTTTTCACTCGATCTCAACCAAATTCACAGGAATCATTGAGAATATAATTGTTATTATGCATACTAAAATTCAATGCTCTAGGTCTATTATTACGGCTTTTACAGTTTTTGGGGGCGGAAAGGGGCGTGGCAAAAATCTAAAACAAACTTGATCTGCGTAAGACCTACACGAATACTGTCACCAAATTTGATATCTCTAGGTCATTCACACACTTAATACGTCCATATGCACTGGGCACAAAAATTTTAATAAATAATTTAACGAATAACTTTTGTTCTACTTATCCGATCTGTACCAAAATTACAGGGTATATTAAGAGTGTCAAGCGCAGATGGGTTACCAAATTGCACATCATTACACAAAGAACTTTTGGAGTTATACGCGATTTACACAAAAAAACTTGACTTTTTCTAGATTAATGCTTATTGTGGGCGAAGGGGGCGTGGCATCCAACTTTTGAAATAAACTTGATCTGCCTAGGGTATGAAGGAAACTTTTTGCCAAATTTGGTGTCTCTATGTCTTATAGTCTCTGAGATCCAGGTGTTCATACGGACAGACGGACATGGCTATATCATCTCGGCTGTTGACGCTGATCAAGAATATATATACTTTATGGGGTCGGAGATGCCTCCTTCTGCCTGTTACATACATTTTCTGTTGGCACTAAGTCATAATACCCTTCTACCCTATGGGTAGCGGGTATAAAAACGTGGCATGTTCAACATTTATGAATATTGTGGGCGAATGGAGCGTGGCATCCAACTTTCGAAATAAACTTGATCTGCGTAAGGAATGCAGGATCCTATGCACCACATTTTGTGTCTCTATGTCTTATAGTCTCTGAGATCTAGGTGTTCATACAACGTTAAGCAACGTTTAGTTGATAGGTTAGACAACTTTGAAACTCAAACAGCACCTCGGATCGCAACTCAAATTGACCCCCGCTTTAAAAAGGACGCCTTTCTTAAGTCATCACATGCAGATCTTGCAGCCAAAGCATTGAAGCAGGAATTGTTGTCCGCAATGTCTCCACGACGTCAACCAACACCAACACCAACCTCAGAACAAGGTCCACACAAGTTCACATGTTTAAATGCGATAATAGCACCAAGGCAACATATTGAAAAAGAAAACCTTGGAGAAAATGGTGACCCTCTAAAATATTGGGAGGTAAGACTTTAAAATTATTATACGAAAAATGCTAAAAAACAATATTTTTTATAGATGAATAAAGATGACTGCCCTTTAAAATTGGTAGCAACCAAATACTTGTGTATACAAGCTTCGTCATGCGAAGCGGAAAGAGTGTCTAGCAAAGCTGGACAAACTATTAGTGACCGCTCTGTTCAGAAGCTGTGGACAAGCTTTTATTCGTTAATAAGAATTCAAATTTCAATAATACTATTGATAGTCCTGATATCACAGATCTCGAATAAAATCTTGTGATACTATTGATGGTACTTATATCACAGATCTCGAATAAAATTTTGTCGTATTATTAAATTCCAGTTGTTTTTTTTGTTTTTAGAAATATCGATGTTTCACTCGTGTTTTTTTCTAAAACATCGAAAACATCTATGGACGCACACATCGATGTTTCTGCATCCCTAAGCCGCAGGCTGTATTGGCACGATAAACTATTAATATTATAATATTGACATTTCACATGTATGTTTCAATCAAAGATCCTTTTAGAAAATGTAAAAATATTGCAAACAACATACCAAATTGCTCGATGGGCTTATTTTTATTTGTAATTTCTTTCATCCAAGGCTGTTATCAAGGGGTTGAGCATCCAAACATACTCCAAATTTATTTTTTTGTATTAAACAGAATTGAAGTAATTTTCATGAAGATACCGAGAGGCTTTAGATGAAGACCGCATTCGGAGGGAACAACATTAAAAAATATTAATAAATGTGGTACGGCTTTTACAGCTATTGGGGGCGGAAAGGGGCGTGGTAAAAATCTAAAACAAACTTGATCTGCGTAGGACCTATAAGAGTATTGTCACTAAATTTGGTAGCTCTAGCTCTTATAGTCTCAGATCTAGATGTTCATACAGACGGACAGACGGACATGGCTATATCATCTCTGTTGACACTGATCAAGAATATATATACTTAACGTGGTCAGAAATGCCTCGTTCTGCCTGTTACATACATTTTCTTTTAGCACTAAGTTATAATACCCTTCTAACCAATGGGTAGCGGGTATAAAAACAAATTTCAGTATATTGGTATATTTTTTGTTAAAATATCATTTCAGTTTTTTTAATATTGACAACATACATGTATGTTTTAATTAAAAAACGTAAAAACGGTAAGAATGTTGCTTACAACATTGCAAATATGTGTAATGTTGTGTAAGCAACAATCAAATTTATATAGTTTTCATTTTCATTTTTCACTTAGGATACTATTTGAATTTTCAAGAAGAAAATATGTTAAGTCAACATCATAAAAATAAAAACAAGTAAGAAAGCTACAGTCCAGAGTGCTCGACTGTATGATACCCGTAATCCATTTCGAGAGAAAACAAAAAACTTAAATGATATTTTAACAAAAAATCTACCACAGAATATACTGAAATTTGTTTTTTTTTTAATATATTTGAAAATAGCGCGTATAAAAAATCTATAGCATACCGACATACTGTCAACTAAACAAACAAAGCACGAGCATCTGCAATTGAATTATGCATATAAAATTGATTCTTTAATAACTTTCTTGTTTTTACTTCGATCTCAACCAAATTCAGAGAAACCATTGGGAATATAATTATTATTTTGCATACTAAAATTCATTGCTCTAGGTCTTTTATTACGGCTTTTACAGGCTTTTGGGGGCGGAAAGGGGCGTGGCATCCAACTTTTGAAATAAACTTGATCTGCGTAGGACCTATAAGAGTACTGTCCCCGAATTTGGTAGCTCTAGCTCTTATAGTCTCTGAGATCAAGGTGTTCATACAGACGGACAGACTGACAGACGGACATGGCTATATCGTCTCGGCTGTTGACACTGATCGAGAATATATATACTTTATGTGGTCGGAGATGCCTCCTTCTGCCTGTTACATACATTTTCTGTTGGCACTAAGTCATAATACCCTTCTACCCTATGGGTAGCGGGTATAAAAACACTGACAATAGACATTACATTTGCAACTACTGCGGTAAATGGCTGAAGACCGGTGCCCACAAACCTGCTTAACCATCTCAACCGCATGCATCAAAGTCGCTTGAACACTGAAAGGAGAGAAATGCCTAAAATTATGGCAACTTTTTTGAACAAGGAGCCGTTCTATGGCAGGGACTCAGCGATCAAAAACAGACTTGATCAAAAAGTCATGAATATGATTGCCAAAGACGTGCGCCCTTTCAGTTGCGTTCATGATGAAGGTTTTATGGAACCCTTGCAAGAAACAGTCCTCCGCTATAAGTTGCCAAGCCGAACTTATTTCATCAACTACACCGCAAAGTGTGTTCCGTAATGGATAAAGTAGATTATGTGAGTTTAACAACAGATCTTTGGACATCTGCAAGAAACGATGGTTAAATTACCATAACATGCCATTTCATGAACGCGAATTTTAAATTTAACTCTGCAGTGCTATCTGCGGCTCCTTTGATAACCCCAACAAATCACAACTCAGAAAATATTGCGGACTCAATAAAAGTAGTGTTGGCTCAGTGGCGTCGGTTATCAAAGGTGGTTACCGTCACAACGGACAATGATAGTGCGATGAAAAAAGCGTGCGAGATTTTTCAATTCAAAAATTTGGCCTGCTTGGCACATACTATAAAGTTAAAATAAGCACAGACAACTGAAGAGCCGCTTACATCAATACAGAAAGTAGCAACAAGATGGAACAGCGCTTATGAGATGATTAGAAGAATGTTAACACTGAACGAATGTGTTACATTAACTTTGATAAAATTGCGAAAAGCACCGGCGCCGATTACAGAAGAAGTTTTAAATGAGCTAACCGAAATGCTGCAACCTTTTCATGAAGCCACGCTATCAATTTCAACCAGCAAAAACGTTTCCGTATCGCTGATCATTCCCGTTATCGCTGAGATTCATCATAAAATTAATCAATTCAATACAAGCACGCTAGAAGGGAAATTAATACATGACTATAGTTGATAGGTTAGACAATTTTGAAACTCAAACAGCACCTCGGATCGCAACTCAAATTGACCCCCGCTTTAAAAAGGACGCCTTTCTTAAGTCATCAAATGCAGATCTTGCAGCCAAAGCATTGGAGCAGGAATTGTTGTCCGCAATGTCTCCACGTCGTCAACCAACACCAACACCAACCTAAGAACAAGGTCCACACAAGTTCACATGTTTAAATGCGATAATAGCACTAAGGCAACATATTGAAAAAGAAAACCTTGGAGAAAATGGTGGACGCACACATCGATGTTTCTGCATCCCTAAGTCGCAGGCTGTATTGGCACGATAAACTATTAATATTATAATATTGACATTTCACATGTATGTTTCAATCAAAGATCGTTTTAGAAAATGTAAAAATATTGCAAACAACATACCAAATTGCTCGATGGGCTTATTTTTATTTGTAATTTCTTTCATCCAAGGCTGTTATCAAGGGGTTGAGCATCCAAACATACTCCAAATTTATTTTTTTGTATTAAACAGAATTGAAGTAATTTTCATGAAGATACAGAGAGGCTTTAGATGAAGACCGCATTCGGAGGGAACAACAATAAAAAATAAAAATAAATGTGGTGCGGCTTTTACAGCTATTGGGGGCGGAAAGGGGCGTGGTAAAAATCTAAAACAAACTTAATCTGCGTAGGACCTATAAGAGTATTGTCACTAAATTTGGTAGCTCTAGCTCTTATAGTCTCAGATCTAGGTGTTCATACAGACGGACAGACGGACATGGCTATATCATCTCTGTTGACACTGATCAAGAATATATATACTTAATGTGGTCAGAAATGCCTCGTTCTGCCTGTTACATACATTTTCTTTTGGCACTAAGTTATAATACCCTTCTAACCAATGGGTAGCGGGTATAAAAACAAATTTCAGTATATTGGTATATTTTTTGTTAAAATATCATTTCAGTTTTTTTAATATTGACAACATACATGTATGTTTTAATTAAAAAACGTAAAAATGGTAAAAATGTTGCTTACAACATTGCAAATATGTGTAATGTTGTGTAAGCAACAATCAAATTTATTTAGTTTTCAATTTCATTTTTGACTTAGGATACTATTTGAATTTTCAAGAAGAAAATATGTTAAATCAACATCATAAAAATGAAAACAAGTAAGAAACCTACGGTCGAGAGTGCTCGACCGTATGACACCCGCAACCCATTTTGAGAGAAAACAAAAAGCTTAAATGATATTTTAACAAAAAATATACCACAGAATATACTGAAATTTGTTTTTTTTGTATATACATATTTTTGACAAATCCATTAAATACCGACATGGTCACACTGTCAACTAAACAAACAAAGCGCGAGCAGCTGCAAGTGAATTTTGCATATAAAATTAAGTCATTAATAACTTCCTTGTTTTTCATTCGATCTCAACCAAATTCACAGGAATCATTGAGAATATAATTATTATTATGCATACCAGGAGCCTATGCACCAAATTTTGAGTCTCTATGTCTTATAGTCTCTGAGACCTAGGTGTTCATACAGACAGACATGGCTATATCGTCTCGGCTGTTGACACTGATCAAGAATATATATATATATGTTATGGGGTCGGAGATGCCTCCTTCTGCCTGTTACATACATTTTCTGTTGGCACTAATTATAATATCCCTTCTACCCTATGGGTAGCGGTTATAAAAATACAAACACCATGAACGGACAATTTTACAGACACGTATTCTAAATCGACAGCACAATCAATTTCGAGGTGAAAGCAACGTCAACAGCGATTAGAACCCCACCTTCACGACGAGGAGGAGTGCGACCTCGTCTATAAATATTATATTTACTTGAAAGGATTTCAAAGTTTATAATGTCTGGCCTAAGCCAAGGACAGACTACTAAGATAGAGATTACTAAGTTTGCTTCACAGACCTCTCACGTTCTGGTAGTCAAGTGAGAAGGAAGTTATTTTTTTGTAGCTACATAGCTTTTACTCGAAACAGAAGGAAGTTCAACAGGAGTATTAATTTCCTTTTTTGATTGGCAGGAGCAGTAATTTAAAAAGACGATGTTTCCCGGAAATAATTAAATTGAAATTTGTCCACTGAAGCCAATGTGGCTTCAGATTTGGTCTGAATAAAAGCCATGACTTCATCAGAAGATTGATCAGGGGCAAGCCTGGAAACATTTTTTTTCTTTGGTAGGTATGGTATTGCACACATCGATTGCAACAATGAGCTGCCAACTTGAAGGGATGACAATATAATATCGATATATTTAATCAAATATTAATTTTAACGTATGTCGACTAATAACCTCCGTACACAGCCAATACATATTTTCACATTTGAAAAATGGCGTTATGCATTATCTACCCAGTGGATTCCACTGCCCAAAAGTAATTAAATGAGGAAACGGTTAAATTTTTGAGTGGCCGTTCCCATGTAAATCAGCTGGTCGTATGTAAACAAACATCGGCGGACAGTTTAAAAATACATCACGAGCAAATAAATAATTCTAATCAATAACAAAACATAGGCCAAAGTAAAGATTGAATATTTTAATAAACTTTCGGACATCGTACATAATAAGATTTGACAAGATAGGTCATTGACGTCACATCTTACTTATTTATTTAAACCTTGTCGCGCTTATTATGGTATGGGGAGCTCTTTTTATACCCGTTACCCATAGGGTAGAAGGGTATTATAACTTAGTGCCAACAGAAAATGTATGTAACAGGCAGAAGGAGGCATCTCCGACCCCATTAAGTATATATATTCTTGATCAGCGTCAACAGCCGAGACGATATAACCATGTCTGTGTGTCCGTCTGTCTGTG